>JAODAL010004278.1:0-159178 GCA_025379985.1 Phyllomedusa bahiana
ATAGTTTGGGGGGAGCCTTGAGGGGGCTTGGAGCTTACAAATATGGGGCCATTATGTTAACCAATACCTCATATTTGATATTTTCCAGTATGTGAAAATATTTTTTTTTTTTTTTTTTTCCTGCCCAACAGTACGGGGGACGGATGCAAGTAGAATACCAGCACCCGCCCCCCCCATGCATGGAAGGTGTGCGAGCGGCTTTCTTAGGGTTTTTTTTGTATCTGTATAGTTTCCAACGTATGGTACTGCGGCTTTTTTTATTTTTTTTGCATGCTATGTGAATAGATGTCAATTTAAGGTGCAGCTTTCATTCCACCTAGTGGAGAGATTAATGGGGTTACCACCCACAGCTGCACCTGGTATATTTTTCTCTAATAGTATGGGGGTTTGTGCTGCCCTTGTGTCTGTTTTGGGACTAAATCTCAGCTTTTTCTAGCAGTGAGTATGGCCACGATTTCTGTTTTTATGAGGTAATTTTTTCCCATTTTTCGTTGTATTATGTATTGGATTGGGCCCAACTTTCCTGTCCAGGATTGAAGTCTTATATTGCGCGCCCTCTGCCCGTATCAAGATCAATGGTACCCTATCTGCTCCCCTTCCGATTTTGAATGGGACAAGGCAGTGCTGTCCTTTATCCCCATTACTCTATGTTTTGATAATGGAGAGTCTGATGGCGGCCATAAGGTCTAATCCTGATATTAAAGGGATTGAGGTGGGGCACATGAATATAAAATGTTCGTTTTTGCGGAGGGATCTTCTACTTTATGTTACGAACCCGCATATTTCTCTCCGGCCCTGATGGCCGTCATCAGAGGTTTTGGAACTTGGTCTAATTTTAAGATTAATTTCTCAAAATCTGAAGCACTTAGCATCGGTATTGCCCACACAAGATCAAGCCACGTTACAAATCCAATTTTCCTTTTGAGTGGCCAAAATTGGGTATTTCATATTTAGGGGTTCGCATCTCTGAGGATCTTTCGAAGCTTTTCCCCAACAATTTCCTTCCCCTGCTAAGCAGAATACAAAAAGACTTAGATAATTGGCAGCTGAAGGAGTTATCGTGGTTTCGAAGAATCAATTTGCTCAAAATGATGATTCTTCCGAAATTTTTATACCTTTTCCAAACCCTTCCTATACATATCCCTATCTCATTTTGGAAGAGGGTTCGCCGATGTTTCACCTCATTCGTCTGGTCCACCTCGACGGTCGGGGTATTGTGTATGAGACGCTCATTAGGCCTAAAAATGCAGGAGGCACAGGATTGCCAGATTGCAGGCTGTATTATTTGGCCTCGGCCTATGCACGCCTTTTGGCACTGACCTCAGATAAGGATAACAAATTATGGGTCTATTTGGCTGAGGATCTCAGCTCTTCTGCAGTGGCTGTTCTCCCCTTGAATTGGACCCCCGCTCTCCAAGGTAGTGCCTCCTCCTCCTTCTGTGTAAGACACACACTGGCTGTCCTGTACTCACATAGGAACTCCTATAATCTTGTAGATCGTAGTGGCCCCTGTGTCCCACTTACAGATAATCCGATTTCCACGCCCGCCATCCCAAATAATTTCTTGTGTGGTTCGAAGCAGGCTCCATTACGCCTTTGTCAGGTGTCTTCAGGAGGGAAACTGAGATCATTGTGTGACATCCTCGAGGGGATGGCGGTCTCGGGTAGAGCCTCCTTCCAATATTTGCAACCGTCTCACTTCTTCTTTAGAATTAAGTCTACCATCAACCTGACTAGGCCTCTTACAGGTTTTGAGAATGCGGTGGTGTCTTCGACAAGTTTGAGACACTCTCTGTCATTTATGTACAAATTGTTGCTCTCTGATCGCTTGATGTCTCTTCCCCCTTTTTGTCAGCGATGGGAAAATGAATTGGGGCTTTCTTTTTCTACTGCTCAGTGGAAGCGTTGTTTCCAGCTCACCCATCGAGCGACGTTAGCCTCAAAGCACCAGGAGACCTGTTATAAGATTTTATCACTCTGGTACAGAGTTCCCACAGTCTTGCATAAAATGTTCCCTGCAACCACTGCTGTTTGCTGAAGGTGTGGAAAAGGAGAGGGAACCATGTCCCACGTTTGGTGGGGGTGTCCCCTACTCAGAGGCTTCTGGACCTCTGTGCTAGAGGTGATTGAGGCAGCAAACGGGAAATCTGATTTCCTGACTCGCCAGAGGCCTGTTTACTTTTCATGTTCCCCATGCAGGTTAGTAGACTTAAGAAATCCCTTCTGAAGCATCTATGACAGGCTGCCAAAACTATACTCCCACGGAAATGGAAGTCACCTGTCCCCCCAATCTTGGAAAATTGGTTTGCAGAAATTAGTGCGGTTCAGAGAATGGAAGAATTGATTGCCCAAACTCCTGAGCAAGCATATTTTTCAATCACCTGTTAGTGTGGGATTGGCTGTGGGCAGTTTGGGCTACTCTTTCCTCTACATTGGGCTTCCCCTTTATTCCTTCGTTTTTCTTTATTCCCATCCTCCCTTCCCCCATTTTTTTGTTGTGTGTGTGTCCCTCTTACCTATCTGTTTTGTGAGATTGCCTATTGTTGTATGGGTGTTTTGTCTTCTCTGTTGTGTTTGGTGTGGGTTTTTTTGTTTTTTTTCCTTTTCTCTCTCTCTTTTGGGTATATGGGTGCTTATAGCACCCGTCTTTTGTTTATTGCTACTATTTTGTAGTACATACTCATTTTCTGCATGTCTCTTGGCAGTTATCAGGAATGTGACATGTGTCTTGGTATGCATATCAGATGTCTTAGTGATTGATATCCTTCTCCTTTTCTATTGCCAATGCAGTTCTTGCTTTGTTTTGATATAATCTTAACATGTTGCTTGCTGTGAGTTTATGTTCGTTGACATATTCTGTTTAATAAAACTTCTTTGAATATGAAAAAAAAAAACCCTCTCAAATGACATGTTTATTAATCCCTTTGTGATGTTTTCTGTGCAAAACTGTGCATATTCTGTACTATATGTTTCCTGAGTAGTAGCATTTCCAATTTGAAAACTGTTTCCCTTTGCCCTGTACAACTGCAAACCCCAGGATCCTTTACTATGCCTTGTCTACCTTTTTTCCTCCCAACTTCATTTGCAGTGCCTGATCCTTTATACTTCATTGTGTTGAAAACCGTGAGAGGCAAGATCAAAAAGACTGCAAGGCATCCCTGTAAAAAGCTATACCGCTTTGTTCACCTGATCTCCTGGCCTGGACACAGTCATCAAACAGCATTACAATATACAAGTGTTTAATTTTTGAAGAGATCGTAATTAAATATTTTTTCACTTTTCAACCACTTTAATGGTATTGTACCCTGAAGCTATCATAATTTGAGGGCTGCTGTACTGCAAATGCTTAAGGGTGTATTCACATGTTATATTGTGGTGGGTATTGTACGCGCGGCAATACACGGGGTGTTTTAGAAGTACGCGCTGGCCCCAGTCACTTCAATAATCCCTGGCATTTAAACAGCCAGAAGAAGAGACATGTCACTTCTTTCACCCGGTGTTCAATACGGGACGTGGAAGATGGATGTAATTCATAGCTCTCTTTAAGAACTATTAATTACCGTAATTGCGGAAAGCATTTTGGGCGCATTTAAGCGCAATTATGTGCCAAAATGCTCCCCTGGAATTACGCTGTGTGAAAAATTAAAGGCCTTACCTGGTCTTCCCTGATCTTCAAGGATGGGATCTGATCCCATCCTTAGAACTGAATATACACACTTCAACGGGAGTTAAATGGTTACCGATTGTCTGATGTGACATTTGGTTACCTCCACTCCCTTAAATTTTCTTGGGCGGGTGGCTTTCATCTCTGGTTCCCCATGGGCATTTTTACAATGATCGGTCGTCATGTGATTAGCCAAAGGTGTCCACTTTCTTTTGCCTTTTGTACTCTTCCAGTTCTCTGTACTCGTTGAAACCCTGCTAAACCCCTTTCTTGGAGCCTCGCAATGGCGAGGTACGTTGACAATTGTAAGTGTTGCTTAGTCTCATGATTTAAAAAATGAAACATGGAGAACTGTTTAAACCCAATTCAAATTGACCCCCCAAATTATTGGGTGTTTAGGGATCAAACCCTTTTTGGGATTTTCCTTTAAACCCTCCTTTTTAGAGATCAGAAAGTTGTCAAAAGGTACGAACCATTTAAAGATGGAATGTGCATTCTAAAATTTGGAAAGGTCTAATTTAGTTCATTTAAAAAAAAATTTCAAGAAATTTTGTCTTCATCCTGAAATTTCAACCAAAACCCAAAAAGCAGTGCATATCTCATGCAAAGAGTGCTAATGCAGTCATGTGCATAGCTATTAGATTATTATTTAGCAAAACTTACTTAGAATAAAAATGAAAAAAAAAAAACTTTTTATTTTGTCCCTCTATAGAAAGTCTGCATGACAGAGGCACAAAATATTGAATGGATGGTAAATCACAAGGACAAGAAGTAACTGCTGCCATATTTTCTTTTCAATTGGCGCCTTTTCAAAAGTGACCTACTAAAATCAGATAAACCCTATGGTGTTCCTAAAAGCAATAAAAAAACCCTTAATTAAAGAAATATTCCGGGAAAATTTAAGGTTTTCCCTTTGGGTTTCGATACTTATTGTACGGACCAAAAAAAAAACTCTGTGTAAATCGCCTAACAAATAATTTACCTGCGCTTCACTTTCTCCAGTAGCTCAAGAGATGTTCTGTTTATTGAAATCCCACAGCTGCTGGCCAGAACTAATGAACACTGTTGCCAATTCTGTCCTTGGAACATTCATATTTCCTGACATGGTAAAAGCGATAACAAATAAATAATATATCACCCAGACGAACATAGTGTCAGTAGAGTGGACTGATTTATATATTACTCAACAGTATGTCTAATACAAAACCTCCTTTCTTTAAAGAAGTTTAAATGCTACACATTTTGTTTTTTCGCCCCCAAACCCTACTTGGAATTTTAGTCCTCAGCAGTAAACTTTCTTGTATCCAACCAAGAACTTCAACTTATGCTGGTATGATATTAAAAAAGATGTTTATATATCCTTCAGTCTGTTGTTATGATGAGTTCTGCTCCTTTTGGTTTTCCAAATTCACCTCATGTTTCAGGTTGCCCATACACATAGCATTAGTGTGCTGCATGGGAGAAATAATGGCAAGAAAGGTACAAAAAAGGGAGCACACCTGAAATACCAAAAAACACAAAACAAAACTTTATTGGGTCACACAAGTACAATAAAAAACAACAAAAAAGCCAAAAAAGGGCTCTATACATAAGTATAGAACCAGAAGTAACCAGAAATGGTCAGTAAACAGCATCACAAATGTAAAATACACTGTGCATGACATGGGAACCCATACTATACCCAAATATAAATCTATATAGTGTAGAGGTACACTACAAAAAGTAAATCTGTATGCAGTGTAATAGAGGCTAATGTCTTTGTAATGTCCTTTGCAGACAACTAAGTGACCTAGTGATTAAGTGAGATATGTAATACTATAGAAAAGTTCAATGTCACGCAGATTGTGTAAAGGTTATGGAGGTTGTGACATGTTAACCATGTAGACAGCTCACAGTAAGAGGTTACTTAGGAGACAAGGGTGGGGGCTAGAGCATATAGAAAAATGATTTTATTAGTGGTTCAGGGGTCCATAGTGTTGAGTTCTGTTCCAGCTGCAGCTGTGTGTTCTACAAGTAAAAATCACTGCAAACTACGCTCAAACTCTATATTTAAAATATAACTTTTAATTAATTCCTATAAAATAAAGATAAAAACACTCATAAGTAGCATAGTCACCACTAGTAGTATATGATGAAGACGGCAGTATGGCTGTCCCTCACAGACCCTACACTCAACCCTGCAATAGGCAGGGTAATCGTCCCGAAAAGGTCGGCCCCAACTCTGAAGGCTCGCCCTATTACTTTCCTGTTAAGTCCCTTTATTTAGTCAAATATACATGAAATATAATATATGTATCTCTATATTGACTGACAAACAGGATATGTATCCACGGGATAAATATCAGCGGGACAAATTTCAGCATAAATCACCGTCATGTATCAACAGATACCCACAAATCAATAGATAACAATAATCAGATGAGGTAATTCATAAATTAAGATAGTTACATACTAGAAGCAGCGACAATAATGCTGCTAGATACACAGATGATAGTCTATCATCTGTGTATCTAGTAGCATTATTGTCGCTGCTTCTTTTCTCCATTGTGGCTTTTCCATATTCTCCTGATAAATCCTGGTACATCTGGCAAGGGGAAACGCGTCGGGAAACAGGAGATAATGTGGAAATCAGATGAAGGTCGTATGTAACTATCTTAATTTATGATTTACCTCATCTGATTATTGTTATCTGTTGATTTGTGGGTAACTGTTGATATATGATGGTAATTTATGCTGAAATTTGTCCCGCTGATATATATCCTGTTTGTCAGTCAATATATATATATATATATATATATATATATATATATATATATATATATATATATATATATATATTATATATATTATTAATTTTAATATTTACTAAATTAATAGTGGACTAAATAACAGGATTATTAATAAGGCGAAGTCTTCAGAGGTTGGACCGACCTTTCGGACGATTACCCTGCCTATTGCAGGTTGAGTGTAGGGTCTGTGAGGGACAGCCATACTGCTGTCTTCATCATATACTACTAGCGGTGACTATGCTACTTATGAATGTTTTTTTCTTTATTTTATAGAAATTAATTAAAAGTTATATTTTAGATATAGAGTTTGAGCTTAGTTTGCAGTGATTTTTTCTTTTCCAAACTTGCTCTGTTTAACTTAGAGTGTTCAGTGATTTGTTCTACAAGTAAAGAAACCTGGTTCCATACTGGTTAGCCACAAAGACCATCATTTGGAAGAGAAAAGATGTATAGCAGAGGAAGACAGACCTGTTAGAAAGAGGGACACCAGAACTCTATAGGTATAGACGTTCCAGGAGAGATCTCGTGGCTGTTGGGATCCAGTGTGTGTGTGTGTGTCTGGTCCTGCCCAACGATCTAAAGAACATGAAATGTCAGATCACTTAGAGCAAAGATGCATGTTGCTTGACTGGTCTGGTTAAGTTGGGACTTTTGGTGTGAAGAGCTTTACCCACTGTTGGCTGTCCAAGCAAGAAGAAAAGGGTTAAGACGTGAAGGTTCTGGCCTCATTTACAACAACTTGCTCTGAGTAAAGTGAAGCAATTTTGTTTGAACTTTACCATTGTCTCCTGTTTGATTATTCAGCACCTTGACATTGAGGACACCTCTGCCAACTTTGGCTCAGCATAACCTCCAAAGATATAAGACCATAAATAAAGAGTTACAAAGTATACTGCATATGTTACAGAGGAAATATATGAGCAGACAGATATAAGAAAGATGAAAAATAAAAGATAAAACAAAAAACATAAATATAGGTATATTTGAAGAAAGCTATAACCCATTTAAAGTTAAAACTAAATACTCCAATTGTGGCACCAAACAGCGTGGCTTCCTCAGGGGTAATTGATTATTCGGCTTTATTTCTCCACTTTGATTCGTTTTTGGTGCATGGGCATCAGCCAGTTTATGGTGATCTCTGAGGTAGTGACAGACATGCTAATTATAGTGTGTTACCTATGTCTATAATGTATTTTTTTGTACAACTCATGGTACAACTCCCTTACAGATTTTAAGGTTTTTGTATCCACATCTTCCAGAAGTCATAATTTTTTTTAGATTTTGCGGTCCACATAGCTGTATGCTGGTTTATTTTTCACAGAACAAGTTGTATATTTTATTGGTATCATGTAAATCATGCTTTAGAAAACCCCCCAAAAAAACCAAAAAATCTTTGTTCGTGGAATTGGCAAAAAAACGCAAGTGCTGAATATTTTGAGGCTTTTTGGTTTTCACACGGTTTAACATGTGATATATATGACATTATCTTTATTCTGCAGGGTCAGTACAATTTTGGCAATATTCGATTTATATAGTTTTACCAACTTACCGACCTCTTGACGCACAGTTATATCATGTGTCGGTATTTTTTATTTGAATATTGGAAAACATGGGTGTTAAAACAGAAAAATACTAAAATTTGTATTTACAGTAACATTTAGTCTCCTAATGTACTTAAATATGCAATCATTTGAACATTTGTGCTATCAACTGTAGAACCTGTGTACAGCAGTATATAGTTGCTTCATTGATTTTGTTAACAGGTGGTTTCAGATGGTGCGGTTTTATGTTTCTGCACATCAGGGAAATTGCCTTTATCAACAACAAGCCTTTTAAATTTACATTTTTGTAAATTTTTTTGGGAAAGGTGGCAAAAAGTAATCAATGATTGCGTTTGCAGACTACAAACAATAATTGGTTACTCATTTGCAACACCTTTCCAAACAATTTAAGGGGATTAAAATTTAGTTTTGCTGTTGATAAATTCAGTTTTACTACTGTATAGTACTACAACAGAAAAACTGCACCCTGTGAAAGCATACTGAGTAACAACTGGTACCCGCCTGTTATAGAGCGGAGTAAGCTTTTTACCTGCTCCATCCCCCCTTTTAAAAAAGCTGCTGAAATTCATAAAGTATGGATTTCCTTTTCACCCTGATTTTTTAAAAGGTTTTTCCCCTACAAGTGCATGAGTAAAAAACTTCAATCATAGCTTGACAAAGGTTTCCGGGGAATATTTTTGGGACTCCTCCCTATTAATATTCTACAAAAGTACATTATAGATTCAAAGCATTTAATATAAATTGAAAATCACCATGTCTGCCCCACTATTTCCCTTTCCTGGCCTAAATGGCTTACTAGGGCCCTTTGGCATTTCCCAGAATTTTTTTTTCCCCACCGCAAAGGGAATTTTTTTTTTTCTTTGTTGTACCTTTTTAAAGGTCTTATTTTTTTGTGGAAAAAGATGTATTTTTAATGGTAACATGTCATGTAATCTATTGGGAAAGCCCTTTACTGTTCATGATTAAAAATATATATTTTGCTAAATTACATTTTGTTACAGCTTACAATATATTGATAAATTGAAAAAGGGGGTGGGGTTTTCCCATTTTTTTTCCATTTTTTTTTCCATATATCCCCAAACATTTTGAATCAAAGAGATTATTGTTTTAAGAAAATTTTGGGTTTCCCTTTCTTTTCCCCCTTTTTTTTATTTAAACCCGGAAAAGGGGTTTTTAGTACACCCAAAGCTATGCTAGCACTGTACAACCCCAAACTTTTAAACCACCCAATAAAACCCAAAAAATGAACTATAAAATTAAAATTTTAAAGGCATAGCAGAAAAAAGCAGCTGCTGGGGGCCCCAGGGGTTTCCACTCAGGCCCCAAAAACATTATGGGCCCCCTGTATGAAACTGCCCTAGGTCTAAGATTTTTCTTTGTTGCCCAAAGAAACCCAAATCGGGAAGCCCCCATTTTTCATTTCCCATATAGTGCCCCGGGAAAATGAAAGGGGGGCTCTGTTTGGGGTTGCTAGGGGAAACCAAAGAAAGTCTTAGACCTAGACATTTTTCCCTACATGTCCCCCAAAAGTTTGAAAGGTGAAAAAAAGTTGGTGGTTTTTTCGAGGTTTAGCGAATTTTGGGGGTTCTCTAATATACACAGGTGAAATAAGAAATTAAACAAAATCACCAATTTTCTAAGTAAATATTTTTCTAAAAGTGCTACTGACATAACATTCTCACCAGTCCACAATGGCAAAGAAATTAAACCATAGATGTGAATAAATTATTTAAACCATATTTTTTATTGAGATTATAAAATTTTTACAAAAAGAAAAAAATTTTCCCCAAAGCAGGGGAAAAAAAACAGAACAAAAATTAAAACAAATTTCCCTAAATACACACAGATTTAAAAAAAAACATTTTTTTTTTCTCAAAATAGGAAAATATAGGAGAATCTGTCTGGAGGAAAGTTCAGCAAAGAAAACTTTACCCAAGAGCAGAAAAGATGTGAATAAATTTTTTAAAAATTAGAAAAGACACAGGGAAAAATTTCTGAAATATGGAAAGCATGGGCAACCCCGCTGAAACAAACAGTAAAATAAAAGCAATCCGTCCCCTAGGGAAAAAAATTAGCTGGTTCAAAAATTTTGCCTTTTAAAATGAACCCCATTACCCCAAAGGGACCAAACAAGAAACCCTCTCAGATGGGAAAAAAAATAGGAGCTAAACGCAAAACCCTTTGCAACCTTTTGTTGCAAAATAAACTGATGGTATTGGTTACAGAAGAATTTCTAAACTACTGAAGATTAAAGTGAGCAGTGTTGTGGCCATAATCCAGAAGTGGAAAGAACATAATTTTACCTTAAACTGGCCATGATAGGTGCTCCGTGCAAGATTTCAGACAGAAGACTGAATATAATTATGAGAGGAGCCAAGGTCTAGAGCCCAAGGGCCCCTTTAAAAAGAGGGTACAGAAAGACTTTTAAACACAGGTACAATTGTTTTTAATGAAAACAATAATAATGCACTCAACCTCCCCTGTCCGTAGGGAAAAACTCACCATGCAAGAATTTCCCTTGCGAACAAAAAACATATTCAAGTGTGTTAAAATTTGGGTCAACAAACCCTTTAAGGGGCCCAAGGGGCCGTGAAAAACCACATTTTCTCCCCTCCCTAACTTTAAATTTAAAACCTTCAGCCAAAAAATTTCCCCCCGAATGGATTTTTTTGCCACAAAAGTTTTTTACACTGCTGGTGGGTTTGAAAAAACTTTGAAAATTTTTTTTTTCTGCTCGGGTTTTAGACAGAAAATTAACATAGAAGTCAATGGGAACCGAGCAGAAAGTGGGTGATCGTTTTTTGCTCAGTTTTTGGGCGGTTTTCATAAAAAAATGCATTTGCACTTATTATACTTTTCTGCTTGGAAAAAAAAACTTCTAAAAACTGCTAAAAAATCTGGACAAAATCATGACAAAAACTTCAAAAAAAAAAAACCAAAAACTGGTTGGGATGGACAGTTCTGCTGAGGTCAAAAACTACTCAGGTGGTCAGTAAAGTATTGTCATGCTGCAGACTATACAAGAGAATACTGCACTGATTAGTCATTCACAAGAAAAGTACATCAGATCAGTCGGCTCTCTTGATGTGTGTTTCAGACACTATTTACAGTATTAGATTGTTCAAGACTAGTGTTAGCTTTTTTACGAAAAGTTGAAATCGGCAAGGTTTTTTAGGGGAAACGAAATTTCCAGATCATGCAAAATTTTAAAGTTAAAAAATCTGAGCATCTCTATTAAGACGTGCCTTTTTTGGGGCGCTTCCTGTAATTTTTGGGGGGCCAGCAAATCAGTTTACAGAATAGAGCAGGGTGAGATGTGTGCGACGTCATGACGGGGATGTTTTTGGTTCGATTGGCTGAAAAAACACATGACCCCCGTTTTACAAGAACACTTTTTCCTGTTTCACCCATGTCCTCAGCGTCTCATAGGATAGGACCCCGCCCTGCCTGTGGCCAAACAGCTCACGAAATTAGTCTAAATTTTTGCACAGAAAACCTCTACTATTTGCTGGTCCTTCCAATTTATTTTTTTAGAATTTTGAAGATTTTATGAGTTAGCTAGAAAATCAGGCGGGGGAGCAGGGGGGGGGCCCGCGGGCGAACACAACAACCTATCTAAAAGAACACGGGATAAATTCCCCAAACTTAGGTGACTTTGTAGGGGAATATCTTTATTATTAACAGTTTGCTTTTAAAAATATTTCCCGGGATATTGGGCAGCCAAAAACTTATATTGGATACACACATTTCATAACTGCGGGTTCTTTTGTTATTCAAAACCCCACTTTTATTAACAAACATTTCAGATGGGTGTTAAATTTTCAATTTTACCCATTACCCTTTTCGTTGAAATACCCCTTTGCGTTAATTACAATCCAGCTATCTTGTAGTCAGCACAGGTTGTTTGTTTCCAAAAAACCGGTATCATACGAAAACATAACAGCTACGTTTTTTTGACTTTTGCGCACCCACATTTTCATTTGCCAGCATCCACGAAAATTTTTTTAAAACACAATTTTTTAATTCCCAAAGGGAAAATGAAAGGGAAAAAAATACCTTTTTTTAAACCCAAAACATAACAGTCCCGTGTTTTTTTATTTTTTGCGCCCCACTTTGTTCATTGACGCAGCACCCACGAAAATCAAAAACAGCAATTCAATTCACCACAGGAATTGAAAGTTCGTGATTTTTATAACCTAATTGTGTTCCTAAGTTTAGCACGTTTTCAATTTGACTGATTTTTTTGATGTTAATTTTCAGCTTCCCCACCTTGTTTGGGTGTAATAATAAGGGGTGTTGTTGCTCTCCCATAGACTTTAAGGGTAATCGCCCATAATCGTTTGCTCACTATCGAAAACCTTATCGATAGGGGCCGACTATCGACATCGCCGACCGATACCCCAACGCAACGCTCAACACTTTTCAAGACTAAGGCGACATTTTTTTATTTTTGGTGCCCAGTGCCTTTATTTTCATTATACTAGAATTCCCCTGAATCTATGAACCGTTCTACCGGGCATAGATTTTAGCATTTTCAGCTACAAAGCGATACTTAGGCTCAGGTAAACCACTTTTAAAGTGGTTTCCTTTCCAGCGTAATGTTTCAGGATTTGCCATACTAAAAACTATTAATTTGTACTTCGTAGAGCTCTAGTTCCCCGCTCCCGCAGTCCCCCCAACCATCGCTTATAAATGACATGGGGGCCCCGAAAGTGCCTGAAAAATGGGTTGCGCCTATTATAAATAGAGCGAACGGGCTGCGTATTTTCGGCTGAAAAGATGCCAGACTTCTGGCACAGCCCCGTTCATACATATCGCCCTAAATCTTACTAACAGGGAGAATAGTAATCTAAACCCCGGGGCCAGGGACTCACCACACATTCACACAACTCAGTGTATTACTTTTTACTGCAGTCGAGGCTCTATATTTAAAATTAATTGAGTTACAAAAATTCTCCATGTAGGTCATACTTTATTTATTCATTTCGAAAAACTTCAAAACTTTTCCCCAAGATCAAGGTTTTTCTATGACAACGTTTTTTTGGAAAGGTGACAGATTCTCCATAAATCAAATGACTAACAGGTGATGTCTTCTCTGATTGTAGACACTCTCTCTTTCCATCTTCTTCTCCATCTGGCTCAGACTATTTAGGCAGCAGAGAATGATAAACCGGCCCAAAGGGGCAAGCTTACAAAAAAAAGGGGAATGGGGCATCTTTTTAAAAGGGGCTGGCCAGTTAATCTGCAAAAGTGGTTGGGTGCTACTGCACAGGTTAAGTTTCTTAAAGGATGCCACACACCACCACACGGATGTGGGGGGCCCCTGAAAGGGGTTGGTTTTTTTTTCTACTCTCTCTTTATTGTAATTACAGTAACAGTATAGTAGATTTAGAACACAGGTAAATTGGGATCAATTAAAATAATGCAAGCGTTTTGTTGTATTTCTGTTGCGTTTTCAACTGCAACATGATAACCCAGCCTTAGAGGTTTGAAACTTACAATTTTGAGTCAGTCAATACTGTGCCATAGTCCTGCTGGATCTGAGCCACAGAGCACACCTCTTTTATCAGTTTACATGTGTAGCTGTATGAAAATGAAACAGTTTACATTAATCATTGCTTTAAATCTGAGCCAGAATCCGACATTTTTTTAAACTGAAAAGTTCCTACCACCGAAAAACCATAAAAATACAGTGTCCCCTCTACATCGGATTATTATGTACAATCCTATTCCCTTCTAATAAAGCAGCCACTGTGTTAATTGATTCAGCTCAGTTTCTCCAGAAGTAATGCCAAAGAGTTCTCGGTTGTGCACCCACAATAGTCCCCAGTATTTGATTCCTATTGGTATTTCTTGAATTAGGAGGAATGTGTTCTTGGCAGCAAGTAACACAATCTCTTCATCTACACAAAGCCAAAAGCACAGTTCCTTTCTGAAAGCAAATAAAGCTCTACTGTTTTGAAGTGTTATAGGTTTGGCTTGAGCTCTGTTTTTATTGATGAAACATAAATTAGCGCAGTCAGGCAGAAATGTTGCTTCAGTGACGATCGCTTGTCTCTTAGTCTCCATAGAAAATAAGCTCTAATTCCCAAAACTCTTATCAGAATACGAAACTTTGTGCAAATCTCAACAAGTCTTGTGAGGAAGAAACATTTCAAATACCTTTGCCAAGAACGAATATGGGTCATGTGCATGACATGTAATAAAAAATAAAAAACAAAGGGCGACACATAAGAACGGGGCTGTGCCAGTTACTGTATCTGGCATCAAAAAGCTGTTGTAGCCCTGTTTTATAGATGTATGAAAAGTCACATTCTCAACTCTGGTGGGTGACACTTTTTAATGTGCAGGAGATTAGGGGCGTTCTGGGGGTGTTGCACCACATTCTTAGAAGTAGACACATTTATGATTATTTGATGCAAAATGTAGGCGCAGAACAGTTAGAACAGCCAGACCAGGTTAAAGATGGTCTGCCTGAGCCTGAGTTGTCGCATTGGCACTAGAATGATCCTGTATGTATGACCTGCAGAAGAACAGGTTCATACATTCTGGCACATTCTACACTGCCCTAAAGCTATTTAGAACTGGTCTGTCAGCACCAACGTTCATACATGTCGCCCAAAGAAAACAGAAACTCAAAACCCAGACTAGGAAATGTTGAAATTAAGTGCCTACCAAAAAGTTCCAAATCTACAATGAACAAGGTCATCTTGGCCATTTTTTCATTGAGAGGTACGTGTTGAAGGGGTATTCTCATCACAACAAGTGCTGCTGAAAGGGCTAATTACTGTTAAGTAAGCAATATTCAAAATGCATGTCATTAAAAAATATGTAAGCTTTGCCTAATGCAAGCCTTTTTACGCACTTTCAACTTGCTTTCTTGTCTCCATTGTTACCGACCACTACTATGTACTTTCAGTGGTGGCTGGTAATGCAGCATTACTGTGACATTTTACAATCGGTCCTATCAGAGGGTTGTAGAGTAGTTAATAGAAAACCCAAAACATTGGGTAGTCTCCTGTCTCCTAACTGCACAACTACTAACACAAACAGACCCACATGGCTGAACACACAAGGATTTTACAGATGTGGCTCTCACCCATGCAGAACCTGTCAGTTCGTCTCGGTTACTAAGGAATTTAAAAATAGCAGCGGGTCTAAAATATTTCATATAAAAAACTACATTAATTGTAATTCCCGCTACGTAATCTATCTGGCTGCATGTACATCTTGCCATCTGGGCTATGTAGGCAGTACTTCCCGCAGATTGAAAACCAGGTTCCTAGAACATTTAAATGACATTACCAGTACAGCCATACGCAATCGATCTAGTCTGTCCCAACATTTTAGGGATGTTCACAATAATAAGGTCTCTGATCTAAAAATTATAGGTATAGACAGAATCCACAAACCATTGCGTGGCGGGAACATGGATAATATCCTACATGATCGTGAGGCATATTGGATCCTCACTTGGACACCACATTTCCAACGGGTCTTAATAGTAAAAAGGAAATCATGTTTCATTATTAATTAATATACTTACCTTTCATGTGATGTAGTGTGGTTGTTGATGCTTTCTTCCGATGCGCTGTTGAACATATGTACAATCCGGTTTTGTTTGTCTTTATTATCTGACACCATTTCCAATGCCCACACGGCGCACATAATTCTCTGTGCGCATGTCCGTGACGCACTTCCGTTGCCATTGGCGGCGAACGGAGGTTCCGTCAGTGTGGCTCTGGCGTCCGGATCTCTACACATGTGAGTTAGTTTTACTCGGTAGTGCTATTTCTATATAAGTAATGTTTTTATATGTGTGTTCTTGTTATGAGTAAGGGTGGTAACACACCCGAAACGCGTTAACCGCATCCGGATATTCTTCCGGGGGGATGCTACGTGTACATTTTTATTTTGTACTGCAATAAAGTCTTTTAGATTTTAGCATTGGTCGGGCCGATTGTCCTTTTGGTGCTGTATTCATCTCCCGTTTTCAAGCATTACTGTGACATTGCCTGTGGTCAGGATATTCACTCATGTGTTCTCACCTTTCTGCCAGGCCTGGCCAGGCACCAAAATCTATTCTCAGTCTTTGATAATGATAAAGACACAATGGTGGTATTTAACCATGGAGATGAGAGAGCAAGCTGAAGATGCAAAAAAGGCCTGTATTAGGTAAAACATACAGGTTTTTTAATAACATGCATTTTGAAAATGATTTTCTTTACATCAATTGGCCCTTCCAGCAGCGCTTGCTGTGATGGGGAATACCTTTTTAAACCCAAATTGGTTGTTTAAATTGTTGATATTCCCCAAATTTCCCACCCAAAGTTATGTCCATGGGTTAAACAAAGAATCCACATGAGTGAGGGATAAAATGTTTTAAAGCCCAACCTGTTCCCTTTAAAAGTTTAAGAGAAAAAAATTTAATGGAAATTCAAAAGTTTGACAAACCATTATTATTACCCCCTAATATTAAAAAGGGGGCATGATTTATAACCCGGGGAGCTCAAAAAATATTTGACTGGGGATCATAATCATGAGGTCTCTCCAGCAATAAAATATCTCCTCATCTGTGGAAATTTAACCCCTTCCCCGACTAGGATGTTTTTCATACGCCCTTGGGGGAAAGGGGATTTTCCCGAAAAAGGGGACGTATGCATACGTCCTCCCAAATTTCGCGGGGGGTTTGCGGGCCACCCGGGCGGTGATGAAACATGGGCCGCGGTTTTTTTCCCGTGGCCACTTTGCCGTGTCCCCCGAAAACCGGGTGAACTCGGGCCCCGGGTGATTACCCCCTTCTTTTACCGAAAGTCTGTCAGGGTTTGGATAATGAAGCCACAGGAGGGGGAGTGAGCCCCTAAAGGTTTTGGCCCCCGGCGGCCCCGCACTTTTGTGCGGAACGATCCCTGTTGTTTGGTTTTTTTTGGGGAAAGTAAAAATGGCATTTTCCCGGGGTCATCTGTGATGTCCCCCTTTCCCAAAAAAATTTGCTTTTTCATACAGAAAACTCTCCCGCTTTTGGCGGGGTAGGGTGCCGTTTATTTGGTCCCCCCCCCGCCCTCCCAAAGAAGAGTTTGGGAGAATTGATGATTGCTGTTAGAAGAAAAAGTAAAAAAAGTAAAAAAAAAGAAAAAATTTAAATGTCAAAAAGAAAAAAAAAAAAGTAAAACACAAACACAAAAAATAAAAAAAAAAACACGTCCCAGCCCCTTTTTTTTCCCCCTTTACAAAACCCCAATCGCCCCCAAAAAGATAAAAAATAAATAAAGTACCCTTTTTTGGTAATCCTTGCGTGCAAATGCCCCAACCCTTTAAATCTGTCATTTTAAATTAAAACCCGTTACGGGGGAAACCCGAAAAAAAAAAAACAAAAAAAAAAAACAGTAAAGAATTTTGTGTTTTTTTTTACATCCGCAGAAACTTTAAAAGGGGAAAAAAAAAGCGATAAAAAACCTCATAAAAACGCCAAGTTGTCCCAAATTTAATACTTCAGTTATCCCGAAAAAAAAAAAGTTTTTAAAAAAGGTTTTGTGTATACGGAAAAAAAAAAAATTTGTATGGCTCCCCGGGGAAGGGGGACAGCGATGAAAAAATATTTTTTTAACACAAAAAAAAAACCATTTTTTTTTTAAAAGTGTTTCAAAGAAAAAAAAAAAAAATATAAAAATAGGTATCCCCTTAATTGTTTTCCCCAAAGGGGAGAAAAAGCTAACTGGTCATGGATACTGCAGGGGGTGAGCGTTTGGTTTTAAAAATAAAAAAAAAAAAACATATTTGAATTGAAAGTATTTTATTCCCCCTGCCTTCCCAAACAAGGTTTTAAAACTGATAAAAAAGTCTTCCCCCCCCAAAAAATGATCCCAAAAAAAAAACATAAACCCTTTCCACCCAAAAACAACCCCCTACACAGCTCCGTACCAGAAAAAAAAAAAAAGTTAGGCTCTCAGACTATGGCGATGAAAAAAGTTTTTTCCCCTTTTTGGAATAAAAGTGTTTTTATTGTGTTTAAAAGCAGTAAAAACTAAAAAAATAAAAAATTGGGGGAAATCGCTTTTTAATCGTTTTTGGACCTGTTTGAGTAAAACTAGTATGTCGTTATACTGCCCCTTTTAAATGCTTTAAAATTGAAAAAAATAAAAAACACTACCGGGGAATGCTTTTATTTTTTTCCCAAAAGGGCCTCAAAAAAAACCTTAAAAAAAAGTGTTTTACAAAGGGCAAAACCCCCCCATAAGGGTTTACTAAAAAAAAACATAACATCCACAAAAAAAAAGCCCATAATCAGCTCTGTTACAGAAACTAAAAACCCGTTAGGGGCTTTCAAAACGGGACAACTTTAAAAAAAGCAATTTTTTTTTAAAACCTTTTCAATTGTGTAAAAGTAAAAAAAACATAAAAAACAATTATAAAATCTATACCCTTGCAATTGTCCCGCCCCCATATTAAAGATATCCTGTCTTTTTTAATGCCGGAGAAACTGTAAAATTGAACCCCAAAAAAAAATTTGGGGGAATTGCATTTTCCCCTCATTTTCTTAGCCCAATGAAAAAACAACAATTTTGGGAAACACCTGTGCACCCTAAAGGGCCCCCAAAAACCCCCTAGATGAGTTTCTATTAAAGGCTTTGTGAATCCAAATTTGGGGTGACTTCTGGAAGTTTTCAGGGTTAGGGTTTCCTTTGGGGGGGGCCTTTGTAATTGGGAAACGGGCCCCACCAAAATCTGCTTTCCCAAAAGCCAATGCGCTCCCTCTTTGTCCCCCCTCCCATGCGCCCAAATAGCAGTTTTAAAAACCCACATGTAGGGTTTTTGCCGAACTTGGAAAAAATTGTGTAAAAAGGTTTTGGGTTTTTTTTTTTCCCAGGATCCCCTTGAAAAATTAAACATTTTCAGCTAAAATTTTGCGGGATTTTTGGGAAAAAATTTTTTTTTTTTTCCTTTTCCCACAGCCTAATGCTAAAAAAATATTTTTGATACCCCTTGGGGGGTTCGTATGTCACTACCCCCCTGGATTATTCCCTAATGGGGGGTAGTTTCCAAAAAGGGGGTTTTTTTTGGGGAGTTTATTAAGTTTTAGAAAGTTAGGGGGGCCGAAAAAACTGAAATGGCCCCTAAAAAAAAAAATCGTCCCGAAAATGATCCCCAGAGCCCGGGTTTGGTGCTCTTCCTATTTGGGGCTTGGGGTTTGGACCCAAAATAATGCACTAGGGCGAAATGGGATATCTCTGAAAACGGAAGAATCTGGGGAATAAAATTTTTTAATTTTGCATACCCCGGGATAAACTTTTAAACCTTTATTTTTTGTGAATAATTTTTAAAAAAAATTAAAAAATCTGCAAAAAATGGGGAAATTTTTGAATTTTAAATTCCATTTTGTTTTAAATTTCCCTTTGTGAAACCCAAATTTGGGTTAAAAAACTTCCTAAAAAAGGGTTTTTTGAATATTTTTAAGGGGGGTTTTTGTTTGGGGTTTTCTTTAAGGGGGGTATCAAAACATACGGGTCAATAAAAGTCACGTTAGAAGGGATTTGGCCCCTGAAAAATTTATATTGCAAATTTTTTGAAAATGTGAAAATTTTACTATTAAATTTCTAACCCCTCTAATGTCTTTAAAAAAAAAAGGGGACTTTTAAAAAAAAATGATCCCAAACAAACAGCAGCATATGATAGATGCTAGTTTAAACTATTTTGAGGGGAAAAACCCTTATCTGCCCTTAATGCAAAAAATTTTGAAGTTTAAAATTTTGGGAAATTTTTTTAAATTTTTCCCCAATTTTTTTATATTTTTCACAAATAAACAACATTTTTTTTGGGCCAAAATTTCTTAAATCTTAAAAGGGAAAAATTTTGTCACAAGAAAAAATCCCCTGAATGCATGGGTAGGTTAAAAGTGTCAAAAAGTTATTTTTCAATTAAAATGACACATGACGATTTAAAAAAAAGGGGGTCTGTCAGAGAGGCCCAAAAAATGGCTTTCCCGGCCCGGGAAGGGGTTAAAAAAACAATTTGGGGCAAAATTTAGTAAAGCAGTTTAAAATTCTAAAAAAAAAAAAATGCAGGAAAAGGGATGTCCCCAAATTTTTCTGGTTTTTTTTCCCAAAAAAGCCCCTTTCCCGAACATCTTAAAGAGGTTTTCTCACAATGCTGTTTCACAGAATCTTCAGCCTCACAGTATGTAGTCAGGCTGTGGGTGGATATATAGTAGTGGTTAGAAAATCAGCTTTACTATTCCTAGCTGAGTGTTACAGAGAAAAAAGTGCAGGAGATCTGTAACTAAACAACACTACTGACCTTTGTTCCATCAGACCATGGTGACTTTACTTCCTGCTCTTTGTCTAGTCTGGAATGGAGATGGCATTAACCAACAGACACTTGTCTTTTCTGCTCTGCACTCAGAGCAGATAAGAGAGATTTTATCTCCTGACCATTGCAATATCACAAGAGCAATGTATTTAGAAAAATACTTAAATGACATGTCCCTATATGTTGAAAGCTAATCATTGTAGTTAGAAAACTCCTTTAAGCCTAAGTTGAAGCCTGCTTATATCTACATTCAAGGATGCACAAGGAGAATCCATCAAAGATTATTTTCTATTTAACAGGCCAAAACAATGGGCACAATGTCCACCCCCAGTAGACAACATTGTAAGTTATAGGGTAAGCCGAATACATTTACAAATTTTTAAATTTTTCTGTTTCCATGATTGTACAGAAACACAGAATCTATGGTGCATGTTTAAACTAAAATCACTGCAAAACCCAGATTCTAGTCTAAAACATAACTTTTAACATTTTCAACCAACAATAACAGAAATATAAATGGTTATTAGGGAAGTTAAGCATGTTAAATACCACAAGCAACACACTCCAAAGTAGAAGCTGGATGTACCAATGCCAATTTGGAAAACCAAAAACCCTTTAAATCGTATTAAGAAAATGAAATATGCTCAATGGTAAATGTAATACCCATTCTTAAAAGAGGGTATAAATAGTATCAGGATCAATTTTGGAAATAACGGTTTGTTGTAATCAACTCCATGTCCACAGTGATATCCTCCTCAGTCTGTGTTCGACATAAATATATGTGTAATGGTCTAGTAGTGGATCCGCTGGACCACCGCAGGCGATGGTGGAAGCCCACACCAGGGAGCAGAATCTAAGTAGGTCCCGGTATTCACCAGAGCCCGCCGCAAAGCGGGATGGACTTGCTGCGGCGGGAATCTACCAGGCCGCTTCCACTGGCGGGACTTGCCTGCGGTGGCGGCCAAGGGTAGGTGAGGTACAGATTCGTCAGGCAGGCTCGTAGTCGGGGACAGGCAGAAGGTCAGGACAGGCGGCTCTGGTTCGTAGACGTGGACAGGCAGAAGGTCAGTATATATTGTAGATCAGACGTATATAGTAGTAGAAAACATTTCACATGCTTCGGTACTCACTGAGTATGCAAGAGTTGTAAGAATTCCAAGAGGCTTACGAAGCCCACTTCAACCCATACTACTCCAAGATGATCAATTATATAAAGAACGATGGTTTGCAATCGGAAACAAATATTCCTTGGATCTAATATATCTCACAATCAAGCAACTACAACTGGCGATCAATAACAAAAATAGTGAAATCAAAACTCTGTACGATAACTTCAAACAATCTACAACTGCAGAGACATATGAACGAATGAATGAAGAGTTAAAAAATAGCATTGACAAACTGCAAATTCAACTCTTACAAAATAAACTTAAAAAATTTGAACGCGATACCCACGACTACCAGCTCAATCGAGTATATACCTGGGCGGAGGACAGAACTCGTCATAGGATATCTAACCGCAGACCAAGCAATAACAGATCCAGAGATACGAGTGAAGCCGGTTCATCCAATTCAGACGATGCGTTTGTAAATAAAATGCAATTAAGATCAAGTAACAAACAAGATGATTTTTTAGAAAAGCAAACCGTACAAGGTATAACCGATCGGGGCACCAACTCTGGAAGGGGGTCCAACACGAAAGGCCGAGGAAAAGCGAAAAAACGGACTTAGATCACCTATATCACAACATCTCCTCTAAATCCCTATCTACACATCAAAAAGCTATCTTGGATAAAGGACTTAATTTCATACCTACTGCGGACAATGATATTTTTGAATTCAATGTAGACTTCCACAAAATGTGTAGATCTATTAAACTAAAAATGTTTTTCGGGGATAATAAAAAGACACATAATGAGCAGCAAAACATACCCAAAGTGCCTTATTAAAAAAAGCCAATTTGATCCCACAGTTGATAATCATACATTAGACACATTCCAGCAACTAGTTAAAAAAGACGTAGAAATTCTTTTTAATAAAAATTTTGAAAAAAAACCCAAGAATAAGATCAAAAACCTTAATCGGCAGGCCCTAAAAGATCTAAAGGAGGATAAATCTATCACAATAAAAAAGGCCGATAAGGGCGGAGCCACCGTGATACTTGATGCAGAGAATTATTTGAAAGAAGCTGAAAGACAACTTCAAGATCAGGCAGTATATAAAAAAATTGATAAAGATCCCACTAAAGATTTTAATGCACTCATTAAAAATATCTTAGAAGATGCCCACATTAACGGCATCATTACTCAACAAGTATATACTACTCTGTATAATGAACATCCGCGCACACCTATTTTCTATTTAACACCAAAAATTCATAAATCGGCTAATAATCCTCCCGGACGCCCCATAGTGTCGGTTTATAAAATTCCATTTTTGAACCTATTGCTACCTACATTGATCAATTTCTACAAAAATATGTCAAACATGATAAAAGATCACTTAGAGATACAGGGCAATTACTCCAAATTATACAAAACCTTGATTGCAAAGATGTCACTTTTCTTGTCACCTTAGACATTAGATCATTGTATACAAACATACCCTTACAGGAGGGGATGGAAGCTGTTAAACTATCTCTATGTTAAGATCCTGCATTATCCAACCAAGAAATTAATTTTCTATTAACACTTCTAGAAATTATTCTCACTAAAAACTATTTTAGGTTTGGACAACAACACTATATACAATTACAAGGGACCTCGATGGGTTCGCCAGCAGCATCAGGGTACGCCAATATTTATATGGCCTATTTTGAAAAAAATTGTATTTTCCAACAAGATCATCATCCATTTATTAAACTCTGGCTAAGATATGTCGATGACATAGTAATATTTTGGACAGGTACATGCGAACAATTAGACACCTTTATACAGGAATTGAACAATCACCACTGCCACAGTTCATGAGAACACTATCAACTATTTGGATGTAGAAATTAAAAAAAATGACACTGGATTACAAACGAAACTGTATACCAAACCTATGGAAAAAAAAAACATCTTGCATAAAAAAAATTACCATGCTCCCAATGTGTTTAAAGGGATCCCAAAAAGCCAATTCATAAGTGCAAGACGTATATGTTCTGACGATCAAACATATTTACAACAAATGAAAAAAATTATAGACAAATTTGTACACAGAGGATATAATAGAACAGAAGTAGAAAAAATAGGCTTGGAAATCTTTGAAAAAAATAGAGAAGAATTCCTTACCCCTAGGAATAGAGATAAATCAAATAGGTTTATGTTTATTAGCAAATATGGTACAAATAGTCAACATATAGAACAAATAATAAAAAAGCACTGGCATGTTATTAACAGCGACAATAAATACCACAAACTGTATAGGGAATATCAAAGATTTATCTATAGAAAAGGGAGAACATTTGGCAACATTATCACTGAATCAGATATTAATATAAAGGAAATGTATCAATCAACTCTGTCTTCACATCTATCCGGCAACTTTGCCTGTCTGAATTGCCAAAAAAATTTTCATTCCATCTACTGGACCCTTCGTTTTACCCCTACGCCCAAAGGTTTTTTCCCTTTTTTTTTGAAAGGGTTTTTATACATGCAATAGCAAAAACGTTTTTATTATAAAATGCCCTTGTGGGGTGGGGTAAAAAAGGTCAAACAACCCGACCCCCTTAAAATAAGAAAATAATGAGCATCGCTTACTTCCGTACATATGGGATGAATGGGAAAAAATAATAATGTTAACACTAAAAAACTAAAAAAAAGAAATATGGAGGAAGCACGCTGCAGACATTTTTTGAAAAACGCTGGGCTAGCAGAGTTCGTGGTGTGTACTAGAACAAATACACGATAGGGAGGGGATCCCAATTGAAACAACATTATTGCGTAGAAAGGCTTTCTGGATCCATAGATTAGTTTCGCTTTAACCGAAAGGCCTTAATGAGATACTTAATTGAATGTGTTTGTAAATTTTTTTTTTAACCCTTTTTTTTGTTTTTTTCTTCTTTAATACTAATTGCAAGAAACAAATGTTAACTGCTGATATATAAGGAAAGCAATAAACGTCACGCACGCTTGGAAAGGGAGGAAATGCTTCAAAAACGTGCACAGGGGGTGTTACCCCCACCCGGAAAAGGGGATGCTTTATTCTGTACTGCCGCATAAAATAGCCTAAGCTAAGGCCCATAGGGATAGACTCGTTCATATGCAGATGTCTCTCTGATTTTTCACTTGTATTATAGTCGTTCTAAATAAAATTTTTTCTTACTTTTATAGTCTGATCAAAATATATACAAATTCCCCGGGACAAACAGGAAGTTTGCCATCAAGACGTCCTCCTAAGTGTTAGAAATAAGAGCATTATAGCATTTGTATCATCCCCCTATCTATATAAAAGACAGGCAGAAGGTAGGACGGGGGGCGAGTTTGTTTTGGTAAACTAGGAGAGGGGTTCGGTACACGGTAGACTAGACAAACTTTCGGAGCCTTTCCCAAAAGGCTGAACATAAGGACCCGGCAACGCTCCCATGAAGGGGCCCGGGAAATTAAATAGGAACAGGCCGGCAAGACCAATTACGGCGCACGTCCTTTAAATTTCACCCTGCCGGCGCGCGCCGGTGCCGGGACGGGGCCCGCTCGGCGTCGGGGGGACGGTGGCCTGCGACCCCGGGGCGAGGGTGCAGGGGCATCCATGACGTACCCCCCCTTTGGGGCCCCCCTTTCCCCGGGTGGAGGAATTTTCGGTGTGCTACGGTTAGGTGTTTTTCCCCCGGCCCAGGCCTCTCCTTGGGCCCCAACCCCCCTTAGTCAACTGAAATACGCTTCCCCCTTTGTTTCTCTTTCCCAAAATCTCCTTGACCCCAAAAAATTGGAGGGATCGCCACAGACGAGGAGGGACGGGCTTCTGGAGAAACGGTTAAGGACCGGTGTTCAGTAGTGAGACATGGAATGAGTTTGGGAAAAGATGGTAGAAGGGAGCGGATTTTTTTTGGGGCCGGGTTAAAACGACTAAGAACTTCAAAAGGGGCCCCGGAAGCGGGGGCCAGTTTGTGGAAGGCATCTTTAGGCGGACATATTTGGGAGATAGCCACACCTTTTTGCCGGGGAGAAGGGGCAGGAGGGGGACTTCTTCTTTTATTGCTTGAGTCTTCGTGCCTGAAAAACTGGAGCAGAGCCGGGGGTTGGGACCCGTGGGGCTTCCAAGCCCCCCCCCCCCCCCCCCCCCAGTGATCGCCACCCGGAATTCGGAGGGGTGCCAGGGGAGAGGGGGGGGGGATGCAGCCGTAACGATGTAGAAGGGCGAGGGCCCCCCCTGACTCTGAAACTAGGGGAATTTTACGAGAATTTCCCCACCCTGGCAGCAAGTTGGACCCAGTCTTTTTGGGGTGCAGAGCAAAGTGGCCCTTGGGGACACCCCAAAACCCGGTTGACCCTTCCAATGGCCTTTCCCTCTGAGGGTGGTAACCCAAAAAAAGGAAGGGCGGCTTCACCTGGAGTTGGGAAAACAGGGCCCCCCAAAACTTGGGAAAAAAAACTGGACCCCCGATCCCAAAAAAAATTTGTGGGGAGTCCATGCAGTTTAAAGGGGAAAGACCAAAGAACAGTTCTGCCAGGAGCAGAGGGAGGCCAGGGTTTGCGGGACCCAAAAGCGCCTTCTTTGAAAAACCCAAACTGTGATCACCCAAACAATGGTGTTTCCCGCCGAAAGGGGGGAGACGGTTACAAGTCCATCCCAATTTTTGGGGGGCCATGGTGAGTAGGGGTGGGTAGTGGAAAGTTGTAGGCCCTGCCCGGGTTGTGACGTGGCGTCTTTTTTGCGGGCCCAGGAGCTAAAAGGCCAACGAAAATCCTTTACATCCTTAAAAAGCTCTGGCCCCCAATTGAAACGGGTTATCAAGAGAAAGATGTTTTTCGGGCAGCCGGAAGTGGAACGGCCACCAAGAGCTATGTCTCCATTTCTAGATGTCTGCGAGAGAGCTGAGCTTACGTAGGTCTTCTCCCCGGAGGAACCTCCGGAGGTCAACTGTGAGCAGCCGAGATAAGACGTTCTGGGGGAAAAAGTATTGTGCTCGGAGTAGGTCTCTTCACCCACACGTCAGAGGAACGGCGAGAGGGGGGCGTCGGCTTATCACAGGCCCAGGAACTGGATCTGTAAAGTCGAAACCGGGAGAAAGAAGGCGGATCCACTAGCCTGGCGTGGTTAGAGTCGCGAGCCGTCTGGAGGAGTATGAAGGTTTTTGTGGTCCGAATAGATGCGGATGGGGTGGGGAGCACTTCCAGTAGATAACGGCCATTTCCCTCAAAGCCACTTGATAGCTAGTAGCTCCGGTCGCCAATAGTGGTAGTCCTTCGGCCGCGTGGAGACGTCTGGAAAGAACCACACGTTTCAGTCCGATGCCCGTGGGCCTTTTGCGTAAAGAACTGCTCGACCCCCCACAGACGAGGCTTCTACTTTCCAACGTGAAGGGTCTCACGGGGTCCAGCCG
The DNA here is from genome assembly GCA_025379985.1 of Phyllomedusa bahiana. NCBI lineage: Eukaryota > Metazoa > Chordata > Amphibia > Anura > Hylidae > Phyllomedusa > Phyllomedusa bahiana. Next base: position 26,848 of record JAODAL010004278.1, read on the forward strand.
CGAAAAGGATAGATGCTGTGGTAAAGGCAGACTTGAGCTTCGAGAATGCCTCTTCAGCTTTGGAGGGCCAGCTGAGCTGAGGTTAAGTGATTCTTTGGTATGTGCCACTATTGGGTGCACACTAGCGTAGAAAAGTGGGGAATAAATTGGCGATAGTAGTTACAGAACCCAGGGAAGCGTGTAGGCTCGCAGGCCGATGGGCGTGGCACATCAACGGCTGACAGTTTCGCTGGATCCATCTGTAGGCTTGATCAGAAATGAGTGTACCCAGTAACGGAAGGATGGTTGGTGAAGAGGCACTTCCCAGCTTGGCATTCAGATGGTTCTCCTCGGGAGGACGCTTAACACCTGATGAACATGGCTGCGGTGGGTCTCGAGGTCAGGAGGGAGTACACAAGATATATCTAGGTAAACCCACTATGCGGTGTAGAGGAGATCTTGAACGATATCATTCACAAGCTCCTGGAAGACGGCAGTTGCATTACACAGTCCGAAGGGCATCACCAGGTACTCAAAGTGCCTGTCCCGAAACCCCGCAATGTCCGCAAAGCGGAACAAGTCACGCCCCAGCCATGGCCGAGCAAAAAACCCTGATGAACTAGTGGGCGGAGAGCGCGTACTAAATACGAAGGTCATGGGAGAAGCCGGAGAAGGCCAGATGGAACCGTTCCCTGCATGTCTGCCAAAATAGCTGAGGTTGTGAACCTAATCGGGCTCTGACATTGCTGGCCAATAGGGGAGGGACTAGAGTGCCAGAGGAAATGAATTCGGGTGGATTGGGGTCTAACAGAGCCTCTACATCTCCTCATTTAGCGTTTATGACCTCTAGGGCCGACCATGCCGAATCGGTGAAGTTGGGCAGGCCTATAGTAGTGAAGGAAATTAGGCATGACCAATCCCCCCTCCCTCCTCTGCTTGCTTGCCATCAAGACATCCTTAGTTTATTCTGTGCCTATCTGTGACAAGTAAAAGTGTAGGGAGTGCCTGTAAGGGATCTCAGCTTCTCGTATAGGATTGTATTGGGAGTGTCTACAATTAATACAGAAGTTTTAGGTTGAATTGTCATTTTAAACTGCGTTGATCCTGCCAAAAAATTAGATAGGACAGGGTGTGCCATTTACCAAGGAGATGACTTTAATTCCCTAAACATTGGTGGGAGTTAGCTGGTAGGAGGGTGTCAATCTATCCGTTATCATTACGCCTAAGTATTTAAAGGGACTGGGCCTGCAATCTATAAGGAAAATTACATTTGATAGGGCCCAAAAATTCGGAGGCAGATTGATGGGATAGAGCTTCTGTTTTCGCCTGGTATTGTCCTTGTATCTTAGAGAACATAATCCGCTCCCTATGAGGGGTGTAAGGAGGGGAGTGGAAGATATGTAGGTTCGTCAATGTTAAAAAGAATGTCATCGTGCGATTATCGGAGAGTTAAACCTCCATAGGTTTTACACCCTTACCACCTCTATATCGGGCGTGAGCCCTGCATTTGCTGCCGTAAGGAGATAGCGGACATCCCTGTCTCGTCCCAATTTTATCTGAAAAGTATCGGGAGGTGACTTTGATGGGGAGTTAACAGCTTCAGAAGGGAAGTATATAGGTTCCTGATAGCCGTCATTAATGGACCCAAAGCCGAGTTAGTCAAGTTTTCAAAGAGGAATAGACACCCAGCGGTCAAAGGCCTTTTCCACGTCCAGGGAAGAAAGAAGAGCCTGTTCTGATGAGCATTAAGAACTCATTCAAAATCATAGTCCTTTAGTGTTGTCCCTTCCTGATGGGGAGGGGGACAAAATCCACCTGTCCTTGGTTGACCAGCTGAGTAAACCAGAATACCAACCTGGTGGCCAACAACTTGGTGAAAATTTTTAGGTCCTTCCCTGCTTTGTGGATAAGTGGCGTGTTGAGGTTTGAGTGCGGACATGGAAGTGGGAAATTGGGGAGCGTCTGAAGAAGGAGGTTGTAAAGTGGGATAACATGAGGGGGCCAGGATCCCCGAGCCTTGAAGTATTGGTATGGTTGAGGCCATCCGGGCCGGAGCCCTACCCGAGGTGAGTTCTTTCAGCTCCCACATCAGCTCCTCAATATGTAATGGGGGCATTAAGAGAGTCGGACGCAATTCTGGCGGGTAGCTTGGGGAGGGACATGCTGCTGGAAGTCAGTAATAAGGTGCTTTGCTTCCACCTCCTGCCCCGGAGTTCGAGGGAGGGGACACTTTTATTTTTCTGACAGTGCAGCTGATAAGACAATCTTTTGGTTTTCGTTGGTACCTTTTGGGGGGGACACATGACTTTTGATATTTTTATTTGCATTTTTTAGGAGTTGTATAAGCAAAAAAGAACAATTTTGGCATTATTTAAATTTTTTATACTGTTGTGCATGCTAGGATTAATTAAATAAATCATTTTGTATTTAGGTTGTTATGGATTGGGTGATGATATTATATGTTGTCTTTTAGTTTTTCTCATAATAAGCATTTGCAAGGGTTTAAAAAGTTTTTTTCCCCTTATAAACGTAAAAGGGGTCCACAGTGATTACCTTTTAAAAGATTTAGGCAAAAGTAAATAAGGGATATTAACAATTACATCGCTGGTTCTGATATTGCATTTTTTCAGAACTAGATAAGATTGGTTACAGGCCATGGTGCATAAACCCATGCTCTTGTCTTGCACACGCATATCCCATGCTATGTTTACCGGCATGTTACTATATCTTTTCATTGCTACCAGTGGAGTGTATGGTCTTTCTTCTCTTGCTTCAGCTGTCTGTGCAGTCACGCGTTCACAGCTGTCCACTCGGGGTACATACACTGGACCGTTCTGATATAAAGGGCCAACGTGCGCCACTACAATTTACTGCAGGCCAACTGGCATTTCACCCAGCGTTCTTTTTAGCCGGATGCCTCTCAAACTTCTCCAGGCAGTAGTTGATGTTCATTCCCTACAGCATTGTTGATTTTTGTCTGTATTTTTCTCGGTCTCTGACTTTAACTTTATCCTTACCTTACTTCCTCCTGCCTGTCACCTGGACCTGACAACTTGTCTTTACTAATGATACATCTACACGTGTCCTTCCTGTATCGCATTGGCACCTTGGTCATCGCCGTAAGAAAAAACCGGATAAGAGGTTGCCGTCATCGGGTGTTTCATGATATCCATCAAGAACAGCTCTTCGAGATTCTATCTGGGATTGGGTGCACTATCTCCCTGTTGCTGCACCTCTGTAGCTTCGCCTTCTCGAATTCTCTGCCAGTCCTGGCCTGCACCTGGGTCTGCACACTAGTTACAACGGAACCAAAGAACTTGTTGCGGTTTTCTAATAATTGTATACAATATTCTAAATCTTATCTCAACAGATTGAGGCCACGGTAGCCTACATTATAAGCAATCTCTTTGTCAAAGCGCTGGCCTGGGCCACACCCCTCTGGAAGCAAAGAGATTCGTTGACGGTTAAAGTGGTTGTCTCGGGTCATGATAATTAAAATGACCTCAAGATTCCAGCTTCAGACATGACCTGTACTGGCATCAGCAGGTGTGGAGAGGAGGAGTTTGCACCTAGGATATGCCTCTACCACAGAACCTAGGTGCAGGAGTTTCCATCATGCTTGGGACGCTTGGGGACAACTCCTCTGGAAAATGTTCTGGGTTGCCCACAGTAGTGCAAAAGTTCCTTTGCCGAAGCTGGGCCCAACTCTTGCTCAGGGAGATGAGCCAGGTCTATATGCAGGGCTTCTCGGTGTGTCGGTTGGCGACTGTGGCGCTGGATGCCTCTGGAACAACGGTGCAGGCGAGAAAACCGCGACGGTTGGGCTAGTGCGCTCTTGCGAAGTTCCTCCTTCCCGTTCAAAGATAGAAGCGCACATCAAGCGGGTAGTTACGTGAATTCAGTTCATGAGGGAAGATAGGATGTCTATATCGGCCAGGCGTCTTTTAACTCGGCTTGAGAGCCCTTTCTTGAAGTGCACCACAGAGCGGCCTCGTTCCCTGACATTTCTGAGGTTAAAGTGCGGAATGCACCGCGTATTTTAGTCTCCCACAGACAGATCCCCCTGGCGTAGGTTCGGTTGGGCTGTTTTAGCGGAGGATGCAGGGCCTGGTTCCATCGAACATACTGCGGATCTCACTGAGCAACGACTGAGGTCCGCCAGTCACAGAATCGTTCCTGTACATAGAGGTTGTTGCCCATGCAGGGGCCATTCCCCGGAGAGCAGGCTGTACACTGAAAGCCACTTCTCGCACGTAGGACAGGAACCTGCATCGGCCATCTGCTCCACGTGCATAGAAACATTGGGTGATGGGGGGAAACACCCTGCTAGAGTTTCGGGTCTTAGTCATACTTGGTCGGAGCGACAAACCGAACTTGGGGCCCCCAGAGGCCTCGGAAAACCCCGCTGAGACAGGGACAACCACAGGAGATGGCGAAGGTTGCTGCTGGCTGGGCGGGTGACGAGTTGCGCAACATGGTGGACAGTCTGGTTCAGTTGCTGCGCCTGGTTGAACTAGTTGCTGGAGCACTGGCGGCAACAAACGGTTCGTCAGATCCGCCAGGTGGGTAACGGTACCTTGGCGGGATCCATGGCCCCGGGTCCCACCCGTAACGGTTTTGGTAGTGGATCCACTGGACCATGCAAAGGCCCATGGTGCAAAAACCCCTCCAGGGGCGGAAACTAAGAGGGCCCGGTATTCACCGAGCCCGCCGCAATGCGGGGGGGACTTGTGCGGCGGAAATTACCAGGTCGCATTCCCCTGGTGGGACTTTCCTGCGGGGGGCGGCCCCAAAGGGGGGAGGGGCGATTTGTCAGGCAGGCTCGTAGCGGGGGGCAGGGAGAAGGTCAGGGCAGGCGGCCCTTGGTTTGTAGAAGTGGACAAGGGAGGAAGGTCCCCGGGCAGGCGGCAGAGAAAATTTTGTGGGGGTAAAAAAGTAGGCAGATGGTTCGGTACACGGTTTGGGCTAGAAAGACTTTTAGGAGCGCTTTCTTAAAGGCATGAAACACTAAGGGTTCCGGCAAAAGCTGCCCCGGGAAAAGGCCCCGGGCTTAAATAGGAACAGTGCCCCGGCCCAAAAACCAATTTCCCGGTTTCCCCTTTTCCCTTTAAAATTTTTCACCGGCCGGCCGAGTGTTTGAGCCCGCGCCGCGGGACAAAAGGGTGGGGCAGAGCAGGAGCGTGGCCGGGTTTAAATGAAACCCCGGGGTGACAGGGGGGGGGAGGGACCAAGGAAACCCACGTGCGGGACCCCGGGGGCCGGCCCCGGGTCGGGGGACGGATTTCGCCTGTGACCCGGGACGAGGGCGCAAAGGGGCATCCGTTTAAAATATGCCAGACAGTTGTTTTCTAATTTGGGTGACCCCTGCATTCAGGTTTTTCCTTTTGTTTCAAAATCTTTAGGGACCGTTTCAGTAAATATTGAAACAAAATTTTTTGCATACATTTTAGTATTGCTAAATTTTTTGTTCCCCCGATGGGAAAATTTACATGAAGAGGAAAAAGCGTTTGGGTGGTACCTTCCCAAAAAAAATTTTTAATTTTCAGGTTTTCAGAGTAAAACCACCGGAGTTGGGGGCCATCCCTTTTTGGAGCAATGTCTTCGCTTGTATGTAGGGCTTAATAGGGGTAAGTTTAGGTTTCATCATTTATTCTCTATCTGCCCCCCCTCCAATATAGTGATAGAGTTAATGACACAAGCAACACCGTAGACTATGAATACTAACTGAGGAGGATATCAATGAGGACCGTGGCATAGCTCCAGAGTTCGCACTTGTGACGGGGCCCCTGAGCCAGGAGGGCCCACAGGTCCCTTGAACCAAATTGCTACATTGCCACCTGCACAGTGCAGACAGCGGCTTAGGTAGAATGGCCTGGATACAATCAGGAGGCCATTCAGCAATCAGGAGGCAGAGTGATGTAATTATGTCATTGCAGCGCTGCCTGTACTCAAACAGAGGTGTTCGGTAGGAGAACAGAAGAGAGGTAATTGTTATTTATCTATTTATTTTTTAATTAGCGGTGGGCTCGCCGTATACCTGCCTACCTAATGGAGCAAGGCCATACCTACATACTGATTGGGGGCCCCTATACACCTCTTGTGGGTCCCGATACACCTCTTGGGGGCCCCAATACATGTACTGTGGACCCTATATACTTACCTAATGGAAGGGGAATTATATACTTACCTACTGAAGGTGCTACATTACCATCTACCTACTGAGGGACCCCATATACCTCCTGTGAGCCCCTATACACGTACTGTAGGCCCTATATCATCTAAAAGAGGCCCTATTTATTTGCCTAATAGAAGGGGTCCTATATACCTACCTCCTCGGAGGGGCAATATATACCTTTTTACCTACTATGGGGCCCTATATACCAACCTATATACTGGGGCACCCTATTTATCTTCCTATTGTGGGGCCCTATATACCTATCTATAGAGCATCTATCTACCTGCCTAATTTGGGGGGGATGCCTAAAATATGGGGTGTGTTCCTACCTACTGGTAGCACAAATTGGGGACCAGTGATTGGCTGGGGGCACTTTCACTGCTGGGGTACAATCACTGTGTGGGGCACCAAAAGGGGCATTATTACCATTAGGGGGTGTTATTAATGGGCCGTTTGTACAGAGGTGGGAATTTGTAGAGAAGTGCTGGTAAAGTGAGGAGTCTAAAATGATAGTGTGGTAAATTCTGGAAGGATGAGTTGTTGGCAGAAGACATTTTCATGATGGTCTGGAGCGGATGGAGAATAAAAGGAGAAGAAAATGACTCATCATGTGTCACCTTTGAATCACTGGATGTAACTTTACTGTAATCACTTACATGACTGCAGATCCAATGTACACTATCTACAAGTATCTTGGATTAGTGGATAAAGGGAAAATACGTATTATCTTAATGGTTTATATTCAGTAACAGTACGATGGTTTTATTCAGTATCTTTATGGTTGAGATATGTGGTCATTATGTGGCAGTTATTATGGTGGTATTCACTACTACTACTACTACTACTACTAGTGTTGAGATGTGGTGATAATGTGATTCATTGTACTGACCCTCAGAATACAAATAACAAGTCAATTAAACTGTTCAGTGTAAACTCCAACAAAACGGCAACAAAAACTAAACCCATAAAGCAGGGGGTGGCGCTGACGAGAGTTTTGGAGGGGGCAAGAGGGAACAGACGTTTTGGCTGTATAACTTGTTTTTGTTTGACCTCATTTGAAATTAATTTTCTTCTATTTGACAATTCCTTTAAGTAGAAATAATTTTCCGTGCCACGCTACTTCGCAGACATCCGTCACACCAAGTAAAGAAACCTGTTGTTGAAAAGTAGTGTTCCACAGCTGTTGTCAGGGAGTTTGGGTGGCCCAAGCTGAAGTTTTCACCAGGGTCCATGAGTCTTTAGCTACGTCCCAGACTGTGGACATGAAATTGGTTTCAACGAGAAGTGAGTCTCCAAAATTGGTTCTGGTACTTTTTCTACCCCTTTTAAAGTGAGTATTGCATTTACCATTGAGTATATTTTGCTTTCTCAATATCCACACACATTTATAGGAATTTTTTCAAAATCTGCATTGGTACATCCTTTATGCTCTTACGTTTGTAGTGTGTTACTTATGGTATTTTACATACCTAGTTTTGTTTGTACCCATCTATAGTTCTGTTATTCTTGGGACTATATTATCGGTACAAAATATTAAAATTTATGTTTTAGACTAGAGTTATTGTTTAGAAGTGATTTTTCTTTGTATACTCTATTGAATACCTTTATTGTGAACAGCAAGAAAAAATTCACAAGTATGTAAAAAAGAGACTGCAACTCACCACTTGATGTTCTTTCAATTGCACCTGTTCATTCCTGCTTGAGGCAGCCAGCCCATTCCCTACGCCCGGTCCTCTGGCTCCCGGCAAAGAGCCTCCAAACGAATCCAGCAAACAAATAAAGGTGAGGGCCAGCGTTGATGCAAAAAATGAATGCTGCTTTTATTCTTTATACATTACGCAGAGGGTACACTGATATCCACCAACGCGTTTCGGGCTGTTTATTGAGCCCTTGCTCACGGTGACAACACATATACAAACTTAAGTTACCTATATAGTGACGCTGGTATCTAGTTACCGCCTCCTTCCAACGTCACTTCCTATTGCTTTAAAAACAAAACTTACTTACAAACCTTATACCTTATACTATAATATTCTATCTATTCAATTACTGTTTGTCTAATAAATATGTGCAAGATCATTTCTATAATTTAACCCTTGTAGGGCTCGGGTCTCTAGAGCATAGATCCAATGCGCTTCCCTTAGTCTCACCTGTCGTACTTTCGTGCTGCTCTATGAAGTGTTTGGCTACTCCCGAGTAAGTGTTAATACCTTTTCTTATGCTAGATATATGCTCTGCGATTCTTGTCTTAAACTTTCTGATACTGCTACCAATGTAGCTTTTACCGCATGTTAAACATTGTATCTCATACACCATGTGATAGGTATCGCAGTTAAGGAAATCCCTTATTTTATACTGAGCTTGAGTTCCAAAGTTCTCCTTTTTCTTCACATATTTACACACACCACATGGTTTTTTTTACCGCATCCAAAAAAAACCTTCTGTGATAACCATGTACCCTGTTTATTTTTTGTAACAAAATCACTAGATGTTACTGTGTTTCCTATGGTTTTGTTGCGTTTAGCAACTACTTTTACTCCTTCATCTATTATATCTGCCAATATGGGATCTTGTCGCAAGATGTTCACATTTTTATAATTTTTTTATATCCTGATATTCCACATAAGGTGTCGAGAAAACTACTCCTTTATACTCTTTATCATTTTTTCTTTTTAATGCCAATAGATTTTCTTGAGTTTTATTTTGCATTTTATTTTTAGCTGCCATTAATGTTTTTTCTTTATACCCTACATTGGTAGCAGTATCAGAAAGTTTAAGACAAGAATCGCAGAGCATATATCTAGCATAAGAAAAGGTATTAACACTTACTCGGGAGCAGGGGCGTTGCTAGGGTCCTAAAACATCCGGGGCTCGGGCCCTTTGTGTTTTTCTGGGTAGGGCTGGGTTCACACGACATTTTTCACGCCTCATTTTGAACTGCGGATGTTTTTTTACAGAGAAAAACCTTGTGTTCCTGTCACTAATTTTCTGCACATTCCACACAGATCCCGTCCATCTCCTCAGCAGTCACTGTACAGTAAAAATCACCAATGACAAATTTATTTTTTTAGAACTTCTCACCTTCATATGACAATACCCCTAAACAGTCACCAAAACATGCACCGATACATGGAGCAAATCTACCAGACAAGTGATTGTTACTAAAACGCTCCTACAAAACCAAGACCCAAAACTATTACTACTTAAGGCTCAAATAAATCCTGCCCGACCCTGACCGAACGCGACTCCCACATGTGACTATCCACTGCACACAGGCCTAGAGACATATATTACCGCCATACAGTGACCAGAAAAGTGGTAGATACTAGTTGTATGTAGACTCTGCAGAACATATAAGTGATTACAAATGCAGTTACATTTAGTGACTCACCGGAGACTCTTTTTCTGATCACGTCGTTCACCTTCCCTTCTCTTCTCCATCCGGTTCACACCTTCATGCTGTTGCCCCGGCCAATACTTGTCCCTGAGGAATTTGGACACCATATCTTAGAATCCTCACTTTCCAGCCACTCCTTAATTATAGGTATAGCAGTCCCTTCAGTTAGGTATATAGGGGGACTGAGCAGTATATGGGGCCACAGGCAGTATATAGGGGGGCACAGGCAGTATACAGGGGGCACAGGCAGAATATAGGGTGGCACAGGCAGGTATATAGGGGCACTGGCAGGTATATAGGGGCACGAGGCAGTATATGGGGGCCACAGGCAGTTAATGGGGGCCAAAAGGCAGGTAATACGGGCACAGGCAGGTAAAATAGGGGCACAGGCCCGGTATATCGGGGCAAAAGGCAGGGATATGGGGGCCACAGGCAGGGGTATGGGGGCCACAGGCAGGCGTATGGGGGCCACAGGCAGGCGTATGGGGCCACAGGCAGGCATATGGGGGCCACAGGCAGGCATTATAGGGTCCACAGGCAGGCATTATAGGGGCACAGGCAAGCAAATTAAAAGGGGCCACAGGCAGGGATATGGGGGCCACAGGCAGGGATATGGGGCCACAGGCAGGGATGGCATTATAGGGGCACAGACAGGGATATGGGGGCCACGGGCAGTATATGGGGGCCACAGGCAGGCATTATAGGGGCACAGGCAGGATATGGGGGCCACAGGCAGTATATTGGGGGCCACAGGCATATAAGGGGGCCACAGTCAGGCATTATAGGGGCACAGACAGGGATATGGGGGCCACGGGCAGTATATGGGGGCCACAGGCAGGCATTATAGGGGCAAGGCAGGGATATGGGGGGGCCACGGGCAGTATATGGGGGCCACAGGGAGTATAGGGGGCCACCAAAGGGAGGCATTTTAGGGGCACAGGCAGGGATATGGGGGCCAAGACAGTGGTTTTGGGGCCACAGCAGGGATAAGGGGGCCACAGGCAGGAATAAGGGGGCCACAGGCAGGCATTATAGGGGCACAGACAGGGCTATGGGGGCCACGAGCAGTAAAAGGGGGGCCCCAGGGCAGTATATGGGGCCACAGGCAGGCATTATAGGGGCACAGCAGCCATTAAGGGCACAGGCAGGGATAATGGGGGCCACAGACAGTGGTAAAGGGGGCCACCGGCAGCCATTATAGGGGCACAGGCAGCCATTTTAGGGGCAACAGGCAGGGATATGGGGGCCCCAGGCAGGGATATGGGGGCCAAAAGGCAGGGGTAGGGCCACAGGCAGCCATTATAGGGGCACAAAGGGAGCCATTATAGGGGCCAGGCAGGGATATGGGGCCACAGGCAGGGGTATGGGGGTCACCCGGCAGGCATTATAGGGCCACAGGCAGTATATGGGGGCACTGAGGCAGGTAAACGCTTTAAAAATAACAACAGTAATACTCACCCCTTAACTCCCCGGCGAGGCGCGCTCTGTCCTCTTCAGCCCGCGCTCCTCCGGCAGTCCTCGGGCGCACGGCATAATGACGCGCTGTGCGCCCGAGGACCGGCAGCGGCGCGATGACGTGATGTCATCGCAACGCTGCCGGCTGAGGCTTAGGGGCCACGGCGGGTCCACAGCGCTGTGAGGACCCGGCAGCCTCGCGGTGTAGGACCTGCGGGTCCGACACTGTCTGTGGGGCAGGGAGCGCTCGCTCTCTGCTCCCGCAGAAGCCCGCGGCTTGTGTGTGCGTCCATCGGACGCACACTCAGCTGAAGGCCAGTCGGTTTCTCCAGGCCCCGCGCAGAGGCCTGGAGCCCGGGAGACTCGGGGCACAGGCTGTTTTATTCGGGGCCCGAGCCCCGAATAAAACAGCCTAGCGACGCCCCTGCTCGGGAGTAGCCAAACACTTCATAGAGCAGCACGAAAGTAATATGGAAAACATGTGCTGCTTTTGCAATAGAAAAAAGTGCCCTAACCGAGGAGTGGAGGAGATTGGGGACGACAGTGGAAAACTAGGGAAGCGCATTGGAAACTATCCCCTAGAGACCCGAGCCCCACAAGGTTAAATTAAAAGAAATGAATCTTGCATAATTTATTAGACAAACAGTAATTGAATAGATAGAATATTATAGCCCCACAAATAAGTATAAGGTATAAGGTGTATAAGTAAGTTTTGTTTTTAAAGCAATAGGAAGTGACGTTGGAAGGAGGCGGTAACTAGATACCAGCGTCACTATATAGGTAACTTAAGTTTGTATATGTGTTGTCACCGTGAGCAAGGGCTCAATAAACAGCCCGAAACGCGTTGGTGGATATCAGTGTACCCTTGGGGGAAATGAAATAAAGAAAAAAAAGCGCTTTCATTTTTGTTTTTAAGGGCGGGGCCCTACCTTTATTTGTTTGAGGTTTAACCTTTGTGTGCTTTTCATGTTTCCCATTTAAGAAAAATTTTGGGGAAAATTTTCCCTCAAGAACTGTAAGGCCCATGCTCCCCTTGGGTTTTGTCTTTTCTGTGAAAAAAAGCACTTATTTCCAAGGGAAATGTGTTTGTACGCCCCTTTTTCTTCTTTTGATGGGGCCCCACTTGGTGTTTTGGATACATATTTTCATGCATTTTTCATCGCATGTGTATTTGATGTGTTTTTCTAAGCGTTATGCAAAATACACACTAAAATAAACACCAACAATGTATACGTATAATTTGGTGCCTTTTTTTGCAATGCCCACTGACTTCCCACTGTAAAATTTTGCATGTAAAGCTTGCACGATGCACAAAGCATTGACTTGCACTCCAGTTTTTTTTTAACACGTTATATAATGCATCAAAGGACTAAAAAGAAATGCACTAATGGTGCATATTTCCATAGAAAACAAATGTTGCAATTTTAATATGCTGCATATTTTTTAAAGGGTTAAAAACATAGTTAAAAAAGTACATTTTAAACATCAAAACAAAACATCAAATTTTAAAAAAAGGGGGGAAAAAAAGGGGTGGAGCATAAGGGGGAGCTGTGACAATATTTACAGGTTCTAAAGGGGTATATTCCTGGAAAAGCTGAAACCCTTTAAAAAAGGTGAACTGACAAAGTTAAAGAGAGCAGTTAAGCTAAGTCTTTTCTTTGTTTTGGTTGGGATGTGCCCCCCACCTTCTTGGGAAACCTTTTTAAAAAGCAAAAGTGTTTAAAGTTGCCGACAATTTGCACTATTTAGGCTTAGGTTTCAAAAGATTTTTGTATTTGCAGCCCCCCCCCAGTTTTTTCCTTCCCAAAAACCAATTTGGGGGAAAGTCTTATTCATTGCAAAGGGCCGAAAAATTTTTTACTCCCATAAAAGTTCAATTCCCTTTGTGATATTTTTTTCTCTGAAATTTAAAACTGTTATGATTTAACATACGAGTACACTTATTTTACTAGAAATAATATGCAAAATGGGAAAATTTAATGAAGATACTATGGCATAGATTTAAGGGTTTTTCCCCCAAATTAAATTTTTTTATTTTTAGCATACTAGTTTCCATTTGAAATGGTATGGTGAGTGATGACAGCACAGCACTGGATCCAAGGGGGAGGTGAGGGTTTTTATATAGGGCCCAATTTCCCAAAATAATACAGCCCAAAAAAATGAAAATCCTAATTTTATATACTGGAAGTGCACGCTCCGAAAAAAGCGTTTTAAAAAAATTCCCCGTTCTTTTTTTTCCCAAAAAACACAGTAATAAACAGCACTTCCCAAAAAATTTTGTAGAAATGGATGTGAGAGTACATTTATGTGGTTTTATATGAAATTAGTAATTGTGACATTCAAAATGCATAAGTAAAGCCTGCAAAAAACTCAAACTGCTGCTGTCTCAATGATCCTTCATTCACCAGATGCAGTACAACTCCCAGCACACCAACAGTAGGCTTCACCCTACAACACAACTCTATATACCACGGGTGTCAAACTGCATCATGCCCACTGTTATAGACTATACAAATGCATGATGGGAGTTGTAGTTTCCCAACAGCTGGAGGGCCGCAGTTTGACACCCCTGCTATATACCTTTGTTTATAGTGTATATATATAGTATATAGGTCAGTAGCACTCTATACAAAACGGATTTATTCTGTCAAAAAAACTAAGGGCCACATGTATGAAAATGGTTTAAGTTTTAACCTCACGTTGTTGCCCATAGCAACCAATCAGAGCGCCCCTTTTATTTCATATAGTGCACTGGAAAAATGAGAGGGGCGCTTTGATTGGTTGCTATGGGCAACAAGGAGAGTTTTAGATTTAGACGGTTTTCATACATGTGACCTTAAGTGAGGATTTGCTGCAGAAACTGAAGGCAATAGCCTTGGATTTCTCCTGTGGATTTTCACAGTCAGTCAGGTTTTGCTGTGGTTTTAGATGTGGATTGGCTAATCTGCACCCTAGCTACATGAAGTTTCCGTGTCAAGGGTTATATTTTTTCGCCAGTTAGATTTACAGATTAATGGGCTGTGGTTCAGAGGGGGAATTCACATGGATTTTGGCAAGCAAAGACATGGATTCCACAGCAAAATTCATTTTAAAATTCTAGAGCTAGAGAAATGGTCAATAACACAGAGAATGACTATCCATTTTATAAGACAACCCAGTAAGTGATTGTAATGATAAATATGGCTACATCAGGGTAACAAACTTTTCTTAATGTAATCAGTCTCGGCTGTAGTACACATGTTGTCAGCATGAATAGCCACATAATAAAGCCACACTTTCAGTTATTGGCTCTGGACACTTTCTAACTTTTGACTAATAGTCCTGACTGAAGAACATTAACCTACAGTAGTATTACTGTATCCAAAGAACTTGAGTTTGTTTTACTCCTGAATATCTCTTGCTGGCTATCGATAGTCTGGAAGAATTATCTCTGTTTATGCAAAAGACATTTTTGGTCTGTTTTACATCTTGAGATATCTTCTAATGAGTTGTAAAACTGAACAATGAAATACAGCTGTTTTATGGTGATAATGAAATATGTGACAGGGTGGAAGCTGGAAATCCAATCAGTTAGGATATGACTGTTTGATCAGAACACTCGCAATTTTTCTCAGCGTTGTCAGAAAATGTCATAATTTATTACTTACATAGGAATAATTCTGCACAATACTGGCTTGTACGTAAGCGAAGATATTAAAACTTATTAACAAAATCGTCATTTTAAACTGCAAAAATACATTTTTAGAAACATGATCTGTCTTGTGGATGAGAAACTGGCTGCCTTCCCATTGCAAAATGATTTGAACCATACCAGTAGCAAAGCTTGGGGGTTACGTTCCATCATCGCTCCAAAAAAATGTTTGGCCCAGGCAGCACAATTTTGGGGGATGCAAGCAAACTCTGGAATGTCCAGGAGATTTCTGCAAAAAGGTGAATCCTCCTGGGCTCTGGGAAGAGTTGCCAATTCTCCCAGGCACTGTACATCTATAGGCTCAGAAGCTGTGCCCACACCATCCAGCGGGAGCTGGATGTAACGTACAGCTAGATCTGATTTCAACCAGTTAACCCCTAAATGCTGCAGTCCGAAGCAGTCACCACCATGACTGCCATGTATAAAAGCTTATTAGACACTGCAAAAGAGTCCAATAGCCTGCCTATGTGTATTGCTATGTATTAAAAACACAATAAAGGGATCAAATAATCTAGTCCTTATTGGAACTGAAAAAAAAGTAAAGAGCAATTAAGTCAAAACATCTAAAAAAAAACCACTCCAAAAAAGAACAATATTAGGTAAAACAAAAAAAAATTATACTAATGTAAGGTGTGTAAATCTATAATGATCCATTCTATAAAAATTATCATGTTCTTTAGTCTGTATGGTAAATGTCACCCTCCCAGCCCCTCTTAAAAAAAAAAGAAAGAAAAACATGCCAAAATTTATTTATTTTTGTTCATCCAGCCTCCCACAAAATTAAAAGTGATCAAAAACTGTTACATATACCAACATGGTACCACTGAAAACCTTAACTTATCCTGACTCTGACTCTGAAAGTTCTGACTCTGATCATGATGACATAATTTTTTTTTTCTTAAAGTGGTAATTATGATTTTGGATGTGAGGAGGAGCTGGTAAAAATAGGTGTAGCCGGTAAAAGTGGGCTGTGGTATGTAAAAAGGGGCAGCAAACTGGGCGGAAAAAGCTCTACCTACACCACTGCACAGTACCAGACCCACTCTGTACATGCAGGTCTGTATTTTGTAGATAGTCTCGCTCATAATGGCACGTGGATTAATATTTACTTTAATATCAGGGTTGCAAACCTGATTTTTTTTCTTTTTTCTGGACAACTTGTCTAAAAATCCAGATATAATGGAAAATTATAATGAAAACCAAAAACCATAACAAATCTATGTCTATTACTCAGATACTAGTACACACACTTTAGCAGCAGTTACTATGATGAAAATTAGTCATTAAAACCTGCATAAACTCTTTCAGCTCCACACAGACACATGCATTTTTATATGGTCACTGGAAATAGTAGTCTGTTTTTACAGACTGTCCAACAATTTATCTGCATTAGCAACCCTAATAAGGATTTCACTGTTCCTAGATCTTGATATGAAAATTTTAGGGCAACAAGCAAAATGAATACATATTACAGTGAATGCAATGTATTCAAACTATGCCATGATACCCACATGCAATCTACAATTCCTCCCTGTCAGTCAAATTGTCCTACATACCTGCCACAGTGGCCCATGTAAGCTTCACAGCTTGTATACCAGCCTCCCATCTGTACAGCAGATACCTATAGCAGTGCTTTATGGAAATATCCAGAGAGTGCCTTCCAAAGATGTGTACATGTCCCACACAAAGCTGTCATTTCTGCAACAGATGACTCCATTTCTTTTTGCAATGCCCTCACTCCTATTCAGTGTCACCATTTCAGCCATAGATGACCCCTTGACAGCCAAAGTGCAAGTCCTGCAAGTTGTGAGTTCAAGCTCAAAAGGGGTAATATTTTTTGTTATGGAGAAGCACCATGATAGTTCCAAAAATATACATATATTAAAATAAGCTCAAGGGAAAAGAGCCAGGACTCTGTGACAGCTGTTTTATATAGCATTCCTCAAGTCAGATCCAGCTCACTGAGCCTTGCAATGTGATTAGGAGAAAAGACAAGTCAGATACTCATCCACAAATAGCTATTTCCAAGTGTTTGCCCCACATCAGTGCAGTGTAGAGTACTGGCTGGCGGGTTGAGAGGCTTTAGACGTAGGTCAGGAGAGGTCACATTCCTTATTAGGGAGAAGCACCATGAAGGTATATGTAGGTGGTGCAGAGTCCTGGTTCTATTCCCTTGAGCTTAGTTGAATATATTTAAATTTTAGTGAAGTATTCATGGTGTGTAACTCTCCATAGATCTTTAGGGTGCCTCTGTCTAATACGGAACAGCACCCTTTTTAAGCTACATCTAAAAACTCTCACCCAGCCAACCAGTACTCTATTTTGCACTGATGAGGGAAAGACACCCTGAAACAGCTGTCTGTGGTTATCTATCTGGTTTGGCTTTACTTCTAATCACATTGCAATTTCAGTAAATCGGATGTGATTTGATGCTACCTTCAATAATCAAGTCAGCTGGCTGTAATGTTGATATTACAGTAGTGACTACAGATTAAAAGGAACAGCTAAAATTCAGGGAGAATGTGAACTATAAGATAATGTTATACTTAATAAAAGTGTAACTGTGCACAGTCATAATAATAAGTCATCTCAAGGGAAAACATCAAATTTCTAAAATAAACATTTCCATGTGGATGCTCTGGATCAGCACATTGGCAGTAAGTAGTCAGTCTTCAATGTAGTTTGCACATTTAGAATCCAGAGGATTTGGAAACAGACCGACAATATTAATGCAATTTTATTAAATTTGGACCTCCAGTGACGGAAAACATATTGTGGGACTCAACGCAAGAAGTCTACTTTGTATCACCCCTTTACTGCCAGCATACCCCAAGATTTCAGGTGGGCAGGTATTGTACTTTTTTGCCAAAGATTCACAGAATAACCAAGTAAGCCGCTGTCATTACATAATCATCCATATACAAAAAAGAACTGGAACAATCATCACTGGATCATGGGTTTGAACCAATACAGACTAATAGAAAACTTGTTCTTATTGTTCATTACAATCAATCAGTGCTCAGCTTTCGTTTTTTGAACTACACTGGGAAAATGAAAGCTGCAATGTGATTAGTCACTATGGGTACAAAGGCTTGTATTTGGTTAGAGATGTTTGATGAATCCGAACAACTGGGCCACATTTTTTTCCCACCTATGCACATACCTCCCAAGTGTCCCTATCTTGGAGGGACAGTCCTTTTTTTAACCCTTGTCCCTCTTAGCTCCATGAATGTCCCTCTTTTTCATTTGGGAAATAGATTTGCATCAATAAATTGACTATCTTGCGATAAAAAGTATCTGATTGCTTCCTCGCTGTATATTACATAATGTAACAAACCGACGGTACAACGTGTGCTGAGGCGCCGATTGCTGGTATCCAGGTGTGGATCCACTGTGATCACCGCAGGCGAGATGGTAAATGGAGATCCACACCAGGGAGCGGAGTCTAAGGGGCCCCGGTCTTCACCAGAGACTGCCGCAAAGCAGGACGGACTTTGCTGCAAGGACCCCCCAGGTCACTACCCCTGCCGTGGCTACCTGCGGTGACAGCCGAGGTGCAGTACTGCACAGAAGTGTTGGTAGACAGGTACATCCGGAAAGCATATACAGAGCAGGTTTCTGCAGGAATAAACATACAATTCAGCAGGAATACAGCAGGATACAGAACAGTCGCAACATCAGGACATAGCAGGTACTGGACAGGTGCAGAGACAGCGGACACTACAGACAGATGGTCAGGAGCTCTGGTGGACTGCAGGAACAGGACCAGTATCACAAGGTTAAGTCCCAAACAGCAGACCTGAGATGCTGGCAGGAGCTCAGATGAAACAATCTCTCAGCATGAGGCTCAGCACAACATTGCACAATGGACTGACCCAGAGAACAGACAGGAACTTCCGCTTATAGCCAGGAGTCACAGGTCAAGAGGAAGGTGAACAGGACAGGGAACCTATAAAGGACAGGAAGCTTCCGCGCACCCCCTAAGAGGTGCAGTGCAAGTACAGGACCCCAGGAAGCAAGAGCAACAGGATAGGTAAGTAAACAGCAGAACACAGGCTGCCACGACCCCTGCACAGGGAGCCCCAGTAGAGACAAGGCAGACATGGACACGTTGACGGTCCAAGGCAGGGACTGTGGCGTGAACCGTGACAGTACCCCCTCCCCTCCTCAAAGCCCCCTCTTCCCCCTCCAAATCACAGAATGGCATTCCACAGAGGTCAGGGGCCTGCAACTTCTACAGGGGGAACCCCAAAACCAAGTACAGGCTGTCAGGACCCCTGCACAGGGAGCCCCAGCAGAGACATGGCAGGCATGGACACGCTGACGATCCAAGGTAGGGACCGCGGAGTGAACTGTGACACATAACAAGTTACTTAATATTTAATCATTGGATACAATGCAATCATGAAAATGTGTCCCTTTTTGGCTATATAAAAAGTTGGCATGTGTGTGTTTGGGTGTGGTTAGAGGCGTGTCTTGGTGGGATGTAATGTGTTTGGGTGTGGTTAGAGGTATGTTCTGATGTGTCCCTCTTTGCAATCTCTAAAAGTTGGGAGGTATGTATGTATGATTTTGGTGACAATTGCACAAGTGTTCCCATCTCAGACATTTATAGCATATCGATTGGACCGTTATGGCACTTATGGGATCTGTATCTATCTTGAGAACAGAAATGCGAAAGTCTCCATGAAGAATGGTGCACTAGTCTCTGTTTATTTTAACAGGAGCTCAAAGTACAGTCAAATTTTGTGCACAGTTGTACGATGGACTACCATAGAAAAGAATGGAGATTAGTGTGTAAGAGCGACCGCTTCTCCACTCTGTATGGAGACATTTGGGGGCTTGTTCTCAGACATTTATGGTAAATCCTTTAGGTGTTTAAAATTGCACTAAATATGTGACAATTTTTTTTGCTCTAAGGCTAGTGTCCTGTGTTGTATTTTTGGAAAAAATGCCACATTATTAGTGTGGCTTTTGGACATTTTTATTAGCCTTTTTTCATTAAAAACTGTTGCAGCCAGATGTTAGCTGGAAGTCAGTAGGGAAATATAAAACACACTTTTTATATTTCTTTTTTCTTTGTGCTATTTTCTTTTTAATGTAGATTAATTTTTTTGCCTGATGTGAATATGACCTTTTTTTTTAGACAATCTGTGGCATTTTTTGCTTCTATTGTTTTATTGCTGCTGGAAATCTTTTGTTATGTTTTTTTCACATTAAAAATCATGTTCTTCAAAACAGAATCATTAAATCACATTATCTAAGGATCACATTATTAGTGATGGGAAAATGGAACTGAAAAAAAATTCACTTAAAAAATGCAATCACATAAATATGTTACTACTTGCTATTGTGATTCCGCTAAAGAACGGTCAGAAAATGGGCTGCGGTTAAGCACTTTAAAAAGTAGGCATGTTTTTGAGGAAAGGGGATGTGCACCTGAAATGCGCCAAAATTCTGGCATAGAAAGTAGACCAACTACTAGTTGGTCTAAAAAAGCAAATTTTAAGATGTGGCAAAATGATCAAACGGCATGTGTCACTGTGATAAATCCTGTGCATTTATAGACTGCTTAAGTTTACGGTGTTTAACTTTTAGTGAATTTAGGCCATTATTCTGAAAGAAAAAAAGCTATAAAAACTGCCTCAGAAAAACAAAGCATAAAAGCAATGCATGCAGTTTTTAAAACTTTCTTTTTCATGCAGAACATGGGTATGGAAACTGATGTGGTCCTTTTAGAGGCTTAAACCTTTCAATAAATTTGGCACAATTTCCTTTAACTTTCCTCTGCAGTTCCACTTGTTTGAAATATACTGTGGGCTGTTGTCAACTAACTCATACAGTATTTTACCTGTATGCAGAATATCCTTATTATTCAATCACTATGTGGTGGTGATATGTGGTCATGGTGTACAGGTATTCGGTCACTGTGTGCTGGTGATACATGGTCATGGTGCGACGGTATTCGATCACTATGTGGTAGCGATAAGTGATCATGGTGTGGCAGTATTATTCAGTCACTATGTGCTGGTGATATGTGGTCTTAGTAGGACATTGGTAATATTAGCCTTGGGCCTCCGTGCTGGAAGATCTCACTCACATCTCTTTATCAATTTGCACATTCCTCTTTCGTTGCCCTCTCTTGATTACCTCTCCTGAAGAGGCCGTCTGTCCCAGAGTTTTCCACTGGAAATTGTAAGGAACTTTTTGTATGTAGGGCCCAGTCAACAGCTTAACAAGTGTAGCCAAAGCTTGTCTCTATTTTATACTTGCTATCGGGCACTATACTCAGCTGACTATTTCTTTTGATACTGCACCAGTAGCTGCTTATTATGTATGCCAAAAATGCTCAGACTCTCCTGTCACGTTAGAGCAGCATGCTCATTTGTTTGAACTGCATATCATGTGACCCAGCAGGCTTGACATCACCAAGCCTTTCTTCACAATGTGCTCACCCGAATCAAAAAAAATCTGTTTATGTAAAAGCTGTGAGCAGCTACAATGTAGCTGAGTGGTTAGCACTTCTGTCTTTCAGCCTAGGGATTCTAGGCTAAAATCCCTGCAGAAGCCAAACATGTGGATTTTTTTTGTCTCATTGCACATACCCGATTGAGAATTCTTTTTGTCTTTTAATTTATTTTCACTGTTTTACTAATAACTAAGGATTGTAGAGGACAGGAGTAGAATGAGGTAATGTCTAAGCATGTGTGGCAAGACTGACTCTTGTCACTGGTTGTATCCCCTAAAGACGAGCTGTACACTGTGGATCATTAAGGGAGCAGCTAAAACAAAAATGGTACAGAATTTTTAATATTGATGAATGGTGAAAATGTTTATTAATTAAATTTGTAAGCGTTCCACATCAGTTTTACTTTACCCCTTTAAGTACCTGTCTTTGTAGTCTGATGAATCTTAGCATTTGAAAGGCAGGTTGTTGGCAGGACATTATGTTTTATACTTGAGACACCTTTCCACAGTTAAGCCCTGACCATGTACCGTAGGCACCATTCATTAACATTAAGCTATGCTCATTCCACAGTGAACACAACTCAATACACTAAGTCAAAAGTACTATTGGCCCCCACTAATTCTCCAGTCCCTTCTGTCTTGTTGGGCCCTCCTCTCTAGAGGCCCCTGTGCATCTGAAACCATTGCACAAGCAGCTAAGGAACAAACAGTAGGTCCTACTACTGATTAGTTAAGGCTTAGTCAACTAGTATTAGGCTTAATTTCAGCACTGTTCTCTTGGGTTATTCAATAACCTAGAGAACAAGTGCATGTCAGGCAGGCTCCCTGTTGCCTGATTCAGCAGCTTCTTTTAACGTCCACCAGTAGAGGGCTCCCAGAACATGTGTCAGTACCAGGGCCCAGCAGAGGATCTTCCAGTACTCCAATGGGCCAGTCCGTCACTGTTAGTCATTACAAGATCCTAGTGCCATAAATGAACTGTGCTGTGTGTTAAGGCATAGCTGCCAAGAAGTTGTTAAGCCAATCATACAGAAGATCTGAAAAGCATAAGAAAACATGATCCATATTATCACTACTTGTCACAGTTCTAAAGGAATTAATCTATTATGATTTTTTTTTATCTCTGCATAATTTGATATTTAAACTCTAATAGTTAAAAGGGTTATCCACTATATGTTTTTTTATTTTTTTACAATACTGTTGCTCATATAAAATAACTATACTCACCTCTCCCCTTACCTCAGATCCAGCACTGCACCGTCTTCACTCTTCAGCAGTCTTCTTTTTACTTCATGCTTCTTCTAAGTGGGGAAGTCACCACTACAGCCGCTAACTGGCTGCAACATTCACATGCCCCTAACTTACACCATTGTTCGGAAGTAAACAGCTCCGAAAGGTGATGCAAGTGAGGGGCATGCAACCACTGCAGCCAATGAGTGGCCTCAGCAGTGACGGCATGTCAACAGAAGACTGAGGAGAAGATCAGATGGAACTGAGGACTGGAGGAAGGTGAGTATATGTTTTTATTTAAATATTTATTGGGGGCCTGGAACTACTTGAATGACTTTATTATAAGGTGGACAACCCCTTTAACAATCTTTATTTGTATGCCACTAACAAATTCAGAGAGAACCATGCTGTAGTTACACACATGTAGTATCTCACAAAACTGAGTACACCCCTCACATTTTTTAAAACTATTGTATTATATCTCTTCATGAGACAACACTGATGATATGACACTTTGATACAATGTAAAGTAGTCAGTGTACAGCTTGAATAACAGTGTAAATTTGGTGTGCCCTCAAAATAACTCAACACAGCCAGCAGGTCTAGACCGCTGGCAACAAAAGTGAGTACACCCCTAAGTGAAAATGGACAAATTGAGCCCAAAGTGTCAATATTTTGTGTGGCAACCATTATTTTCCAGCACTGCCTTAACTCTCTTGGGCATGGCGTTCACTAGAGCTTCACAGGTTGCAGCAACTGAAATCCTGTTCCACTCCTCCATGAGGGTTGTTATCATGTGTGAATACTGTCCTGCAGCCCAGTTTCCAGAGGGAGGAAATCACGCTCTGCTTCAGTATGTCACAGTGTTTGCATTCATGGTTCCCTCAATGAACCATAGCTTTGCCCAACCAGCAGCACTCATGCAGCCCAAACCATAACATTCCCACCACCATGCTTGACTGTAGGCAAGACACACTTATCTGTGTAATCCTCACCTGGCTGCCACACACACTTGACACCGCCTGAACCAAATATGTTTATCTTGGTCTCATCAAACCACAGGACATGGTTACAGTATTTCATGTCCTTAGTCTGCTTGTCTTCAGTGAACTGTTGGTGGGCTTTCTTGTGCATCATCTTTATAAGAGGCTATTTCTGGGACAGAAGGCATGCAGACCAGTTTGATGCAGTTTGCATGTATGATCTGAGCACTGACAGGCTGACTGACCACCCCTTTAACCTCTGCAACAATCTCTGGATATGATGCTGAGTACATGCACTCAACTTCTTTGGTCAACCATGACGAGTCCTGTTCTGAGTGGAAGACTTGTTAAACCACTGTATGGTCTTGGCCACCATGCTGCAGCTCAGTTCCAGGGTTTTGGCAATCTTCTTATAGCCTAGGCCATCTCTGTTTCTTTTTTTCAGAGATTGCCATGAGGTGCCATGCTGAACTTGAAGTGACCAGTATGAGAGATGTAAGAGCGATAACATCAAATCTGACATACCTTCTCCTCATTCACACCTGAGAACCTGTAACATTAACGAGTCACATGATACCATGCAGCGAAAATGGCAAATAGGGCGCAATTTGTCCAATTTCACTTAGGGGCATACTCACTTTTGTTGCCAGCAGTTTAAACATTGATGGTTGTTTGTTGAGTTATTTTCGGCACACCAAATTGACACTGTTATACAAGTTGTACACTGGCTACTTTACATTGTATCAAAGTGTCATATCTTCAGTGTTGTCCCATAAAAATATATGACACAATATTTAAAAAATGTGTGGGGTGTACTCAGTCTTGGGAGATAGATTAATTGATTGATAGATATCAAAAGCTTTACGATTCTAACTGGATGGCCCAAGGGGCTGCTCAGATTTTGCAGTACCAACCATCAATAGATACCTTAGTTCAGAGAGGACTGTCCTGTGAGTGAACCTTTGAAAAATCTGGCCTATCTGCCTCTCTCTGTATATTTCCCCAATATACTGTGAAGTCTTTCCATTCCTAATACGTTTGAGCTATTCAGGAAATGGTCCTGATACTTTACCCTAAATATGCAATACTTAAAATAGAATACTGAATTTTGTCAGCAGTTCCAACCCTTAAGAAGATGCTCATGTTTCCACAAAAATAAACTGCTAAAGAGCTTAAAGGAGCAATAGAGAACTGGACAGAAAGTTCTGAACTGCATTGTGAAGTCTTAGATATGCTGATATATTTGGCCCAGTTGCAAATAGGTAAAAGGAAACATTTCAGACATTTTAAACGTCTCCCAGTTTCATCTGATTTCCATCATAATAATTAGTTTTCATTGCTGGAGCTCAGAATCTGAGCAGGGGTTTCATTCATAAACGTTATATTAAGGACACCTTTTGTTTTTTCTATTTTTATCTTTAATCTTTTTATTTTGTCTACCAGACACAGTATTATGACTCTTTGAGATTCCACACTTCAGATTCATGAAGTAGAAGCCACAGATGAGACTGCAATTTCTTGATCTGTTTTATTCTGCTGCTTAAAACATTTACAGCTATGCACAACATGCAAATAAAACTATTACATGGAAAACGTTAGCAATTTTCTTTCTTTTAGCCTATGCTACTTATAAGTTGGATTAAAGTGATACCAAGTGGAGGGGTACACTCTTTGGGATCATTTATTGAAATTTATTGAAATCAGACTACACATAGGCATCAGCAAAGGCATTGCTAAGGTCCTAAAACAGCCGGGGTCCAGGCCCTCTGTGTTGTGTTTTGTTTCGTAGGGCTGGTTTCATACAGAATTTTTCAAACCACATTGTGAACTGCAGCATGTATTTTTACAAAGGAAAAAAAACACAAGTTCCTGTCACTAATTTTACATGTATTCCACATAGATCCTGTCCATCACCTCAGCAGTACACTGTGTAATGAAAGTCAGCACTGACAATGTTTTTAAAAGAGCTGATCTATGTATGATAGTGTAATACCTTGTTAATAACATCATACTGTTACCAAATAATACACCTAACAGGGGCGTTACTAGGGTCCTAAAACATCAGGGGCACGAGCCCAGTGTGTTACATTTGCTATGGGCAACAGAGA
Source organism: Phyllomedusa bahiana (assembly GCA_025379985.1). Classification (NCBI taxonomy): domain Eukaryota; kingdom Metazoa; phylum Chordata; class Amphibia; order Anura; family Hylidae; genus Phyllomedusa; species Phyllomedusa bahiana. The sequence goes on from JAODAL010004278.1 coordinate 52,334, forward strand.
CAGGCTTACTGCTAGACAGTTTTAATACATAAGGGGCCCTAATTGACCAAAAAATTGAATTTTGTTTGCGTTTGAAATTTTTTTGGGGTAAGGAATTTATTATTATTATTTATTATTATTATTATTATTATTTATTTTAAAGCGCCATTGATTCCAGGGCGCTGTACATTCGAGGGGGTTACATACATTACACAAGTCAAACGAGTACAGTGATAAGGGATAATGACAATTGGCACGACAGAGGGAGAGAGGACCCTACCCGTGAGGGCTTACAATCTACAAGGAGGGGGAAAGAGACAGGAGGTGAGGGGCAGACATGTCTGTGGAGGAAGTAGTGACAAGTTTAGTGAAGGTTATAGGCAAGCCTGAAGAAATGGGTTTTCAGGTTGCTTTTGAAGCTGGTGAAAGTGGAGGAGAGTCTGATGTGTTGGGGCAGTGAGTTCCAGAGTGTGGGTGAAGCACGGGAGAAGTCTTGGAGACGGTTGTGTGAGGAGCTGATAAGGGGAGAGCAGAGGAGAAGGTCCTGTGAGGAGCGGAGAGTGCGTGGGGGGAGATATTTGGAAATTAGGGCAGAGATGTATGGAGGGGAGAGGTCATGGAGAGCCTTGTAGGTCATGGTTAGTAGCTTGAAATGAATTCGCTGGGAATTACCGCACGGAATAAATTATATTATATTTTAATAGATCATTGCAGCAATTTTTTTTATATTGCAGCAATACCAGTTATATGTAACTTTTTTTGGTACAATGACAAAAGGGGGGTAAGTTTAACTTTTAATATTTTTTCTTACTTGTTATATTTTTAAAACTTTTTTTTTTTACTTATACATTTAGGGCAACATGTATGAACAGGCGTTGTGCCAGTTTTCTGTTGTCAGAAAGCTGTTTTAGCCCTGTTTAATATATGTATGACAGTCTCACTCCAAACTTTGACACAATTGGCACCTGGGCGACACTTTGTAACGCACCAAAGATTTGGGGCGTTCTGGGGACGTCACAGCACATTCTTAGAATTAGACACATTTATGGCCCCTGGATAGTAGTGTTGGCCAGCGCGTACTTCTAAAACGTTCTGTGTCGGCTCCCACAGACTCACATTTCCCGGCGCATAGGTACGCATCAGGCAAAATGGAGAGTAATCATAGCTCTCAATGAGAGCTATGATTACTGTAGTTAGAGGTCGTACTTCGGGGCGTATTGCAGTGCGGACATTGCTGACCTGTTCAAGGGTTGAGAGGACCGAATATCCTGCATTCAGATACCAAACCACCTTATCTATGTACCTGCAAAGGCTCCAAATTGGGACCTTTAACCCCTTCCTGACCCTTTTTTTATTCTTCCCACCTTCCAAGGGCCATAACTTTTTTTATTTTTCTGTGTACGGAGCTGGGTAGCGGCTTGTTTTTTGTGGGATGAGCTGACGTTTTTATTGGTAGCATTTTTGGGGGGACAAGACTTTTTGATCAGTTTTAAATCCGTTTTTTGGAAGGCAGGGTGAAGAAAATACCTCAATCCTGGTAGTGTTTTTTATTAACAGCGCTCATCTGTGATAAGTTAGCTTTACTCTTTGGGTCGGTATGATTACGGCGATACCCAATTAATTTAGTTTTTTTATGTTGAAGCACTTAAAAAAAAAAAAAAAAAAAAAAAAGTGTTTTTAGTGTGTAAAAGAATATTTATGCATGGCTATCTTCTGGGAGCCCTAACTTTTTTATTTTTCTGTATACAGAGCTGTGTAAGGAATTTTTTTTTCGCAGGATGAACTGACATTTTTATTGGCACAACGTTGGCGTTTATAGGAGTTTTTGATCGCTTTTTATTCCATTTTATGTGCTGCGGGATGAACAAAAATCTTAAATCTGTGATTGTTTTTATTTTACGCTGTTTTTTTTTTTTACTTTTCCCCATAGGGGATTTGAATGAGAGATCTAAAGATCACTCATTCAATAGGAATCAGTAAACAGCTTGTTGCTGTGTACTGGTTCCTATGGCAACTGTCAGTCACGATGCCAGGCCATGCCCACAGGGCACAACCGGGCATCGTGACGTCACAGCACACAGCAGCCGCACGGATCGTAGCTCTATGGGTCAAACAATGCTATATTGATCAGCTATATTGATCAGCCCTATGGGTCAGCATTGTATATTTGACCCATAAAGCTCATCAATATAGCTGTAGACTGTCAGCTCTGTGGGTCAGGGTGACCTATAGAGCTGACAGTTATTCTTCAGATAAATTGTATCACCCCCCAACATTTCAATAGTTTTATTCCTTTGTGAGCCTCTCCAGCCCAGTCCCAGCCCTAAATTCCTAAATGGTCGCCGGCTGCTCTGCTATGCTCTGCGCGGGGAGGACAAGGAGGAGGAGCATGCAGGTGCCGGCGCCCTGGGCTACGCTGCTCTTCATCCCCTCCTCCCCACCCCCCGTCCCTACGTAGTGCGCACAGTAACCAGTGGCAGCCGCAGCAGAGAGAGTTACTGAATGCTGCCGGCTGCCACACACAGACTAGTGGCGCGGCGCCGCATCTAACATTACTATGCGGCGCCGCACGTCACTGCTCAGTACCAAGCCCGGCAGCAGCAGAGAACTTGGAGGCAGGCGGGAGCTTTAAATACAGTGTTGATCGGCCGCCGGCCGGGGACTGAAAAACATTCGGGGCAGCAGGCATTAGATTCGGAGCACGGGCCCCGAATGATAATGCCTAGTGACGCCCCTGCATCTATACATGGAGCAAATATACCATACGTATGATTGTTGCTAAAAAATAATCCCACAAAACCAAGACCCAATAATATTACTACTTAAGGTACCAAATAATACAGCCAGACCATGACCACATGCGACCACCACAGTTGTATGCAGGCATTCTGCAGACATATAAGTGCAGTCACCGTGTGTAAGCCGACCCAAATATATGCTGAGACACCTAATTTTACCACAAAAAAATGGGAAACGTATTCACTCGAGTATAAGCTTCGGGTAGAAAATGCAGCAAGTAAGTAAGTGATGCCCCTTCATTAACCAGGACAGGCAGCCATAGCAAAGAGCAGCAACTAGAGGACTTGAGGTCCCCAGTAATTAGCCAGGTAGCACTGTACCCAGTAAATAGCCAGGAAGGGCTGTCCTCAGTCATTTAAAAGGTAGTGAAGTCCCCAGTAATTACCCAGGCAAGGCTGTCCCCAGTAATTACCCAGGCAAGGCTGTCCCCAGTAATTAGCCAGGTAGGGCTGTCACTGTAATTAGCAACGTAGGACTGTACCTGTAATTAGCTAAGTAGGGCTGTCCCCAGTAATTAGTCAGGTAGGGCTGTCCCCAGTAATTAGCCACATTACACACACCGCTCAGCTACATGCACATTACACACATAAGGCTCCACTACATGCACATTACACACAGCTCTGCTCCAGGCACATATAACACACACATACACAGCTCTGATTCAGCTCATCCAGCAGTGATCACAACCAGTACAGCAGAATTCTGAATACACTGAGCAGCATCACATGACTCCCCCCTCCATGTGACATCATCACAGGTCCTGGAAGAGCCAGCACTTTCGGTATGTACTTTGGATACATAGAATTTGTAAAACATATACACTTAAGTATAAGCCGAGGGAGGTTTTTTCAACATAAAAATTGTGCTGATAAAGTCGGCTTATGCTCGAGCATATATGGTATATGCCTCACAGATGAGTCGTTCTCTTTCCCTTTCTTCTACATCCAGCCCAGTCTGCTATGTTGACCTCTCCCGCCCAGGCCTCATCTTTGAAGAATTTACCACACAAAAATTTTAGAATCCTCACTTTTCCAGCACCAATTACTTACCTACTGGGGTTGGGGGATGTTTATCTACCTCCCTACCTAATGGAGCCTATATAGAAAAGCATGGTGACACCCCATGCCCCATAGCAACCCAATTTTCTATGCTAGGAAAGCCGGATGCTTGTTGTGGGGGATGAAGAGTCACCCATTGTTCCTATATAGGTTCCCCATTATGTAGGAAGGTATATAGACACACCCCCAGTAGGTAGGTATACAGGACCTCTTGGTAGGTATATAGACCCCCAGTAGGTAGGCATATAGCCCACTGGTAGGTAGGTATATAGTCACCAATAGTTGGTAGTTAGCCATATAAGTACCTTTGGTAGGTAGGGTTAGGTATATAGGCCACCTCATTTGGTAGACAGATATATATTGCCCCCTGTAAGTAGTTTATATAGTCCCCAGTGGTAGGGAGGTTTGTATATAGATACAAATAGATAAGTATATAGCCCCTCCCTACCCAAAGTAGGTAGTTATATAGGCCAGCCCAGAAAGTAGGTACATATATAAGTCCTTCAGTAGGTTTGTAGGTATATAGGGCCCCTCTGTAAGTAGTTAGGTAAATAGGTCCCCTCAGAAGGTATATAGGTTGATAGATCAACCCATTAGTTAGGTAGGTATATAGGCCCTCTTAGTAGTTTGATAGGTATATAAGTCTCTACAGTAGGTAGGTAAATATATAGGTCCCCCAGTGGGTAGGTATATACCCCCCCAGAAGGTTGGTAGCTATATAGGTCCTTTTGGTAGTTAAATGGGTAAATAGGTCCCCTAGAAGGTTGGTAGGTATGTTGGTCTCCCTAATAGGTTGGTAGGAATAAAGATCCCCTAGAAGGTTGGGGGGCCTATAGGTGCATAAGTAGGTAGGTAGGAATATAGGTCCCCCTAGAGGTTGGTAGGTATATATTGCCACTCATTAGGTAGGTCTTAGAGTTCCCCAGTAGATTTATAGGTCTATAATGCCCCTCAGTAGTTAGGTAGGTCTATAGGTCAAATTTAAAATCAAGCTTATTTTGATCAATTGGTGTAAGTAACTACAGCTAAGGCCATGGGGCAGAGGAGAGATCTGGCTGTGTGAGGCACCTTTGACATAGCATTGCCTATAAGTTACCCTTCACCTTTATGGTGCTCTCAACAAGAAGAAACATTTCTCCACCTACAGCAAAGACAAGTAGAACATTTGGCTTTGGAGACAAGTGTCTTTGTAACAATGGACTGCCACTTTCTTATTATGTTCATTATGTTACATGTGTGTATGATATTCTTTGTGTCTTGTTTGAAATTGAGATGTACTAGTGGTCCACACTTGTTATTGCACCCTGTGTTCATATTTAGTGATGCCTGTTTTATTGATTTCTATTGGAACAGTAAGGGCCCGTCCCCATACCGACCGGTACTTGCTCTGTTTTTGCGGCCGTCCACATGGCAGCCGGGGGACGGCTTTTCTCCGTGGTTTGCGGAGAAAAGCCCTCCCCCTTCGCATTGACGTCACATTGACATGTGACCTAACTAAAAAAAGAAATCATCTTCAAAAACATGGTCACCTATTTATGCTTCTAAAAATATGCAGGATTCAATGTAATTTCTCATTCGATTAACTGGAATACAAGGTACATTTTTTTTTCTTTTCTAGGATTCCTATGTATATATGACCATTAATGATAATCCCCTTATTCAGCAATGTGAGAAAGGCCTTCTCATTGCTAAGAGGTTATTTTGGGTTACCCTATGATGTTGTGGACTATTACTGACCTTGCTTTAGGTGTGATCTTTGATTGGTTGACCATTTATTCCATTTCACACGATCTGACTTTGAACTGTAAAGTCAAAACTCTCTAGAGATGATTTTATAACCTTTCCAGCCTGATGAGCATCAACAACTTTTTTTCTGAGTTCCTACAAACTTTGATTGTGCCATGAAACAGTTCCACAACACTGTTGAATTGCATCAGACTTTGATAGATGCCTGTTCATTAAATAAAATAGGTCACACACTAAGACCTGATCAAGGTCATCCCACTAGCTGGTCATCCCATTGATTGAATACACCTGACGCTTTATTCACCTCAAAATTGTCTGCTATTACTAAAGGTTCATATTCTTTTTGCCAGTCACACATATGTGATATTGGATCATTTTCCTCAATAGTTAAATGACCAAGTGTAATATTTTGGACTCATTTGCTTTATTTACCTCCCTATCTACTTGTGTAAAAATGTGATCAGGTCAGATTTATGCAGAAATATGGAAAATTCCAAAAGGGTTTCCAAAGTTGCAAGGACCACTGTACTATGGAGGTAGTGCAAGCTGCATGACCGTAGCTGTAGCAAACATAGCAGCCTCTATGTGGTCCAGACTTTGAATAGGCTTACTCAGATGCATGAACATTGTTCATTTTTCGCAGGAACGACAAATTGGTGGCTTTATGTTACATAGCAGTATTATGTGGGTTCTCCAGAATATGCCACTATAACTAAACACTTTTTATCATTTCTACTAATGCTTCTGTTTCAGTTTCCTATTATTAGGTGGTAGGAACGCATCCGATTTTGCTATGGGGCCCTGTCAATTCTATTTATGGCCTTCGCAGACTGACAGGGCATCTGGAGAGAGGACCCATTCCAGGTTGGTTTCATCCTTATATTAATGGGTGGTGAGAATCTGCACAAGGATCTGGGGCAACTTGCATGAACGGGGCTGCGCCAGTTTCTGGCGTCAAAAAGCTGTTGTATCCCTGTTCTAAAGATGTATGAACAGTCGCACTCCAAACTTTGGTACGATAAGCTTCTATGCAACACTTTTTAATGGGCCCAGATTTGGGCCCATTTTTCAGGGGTCAGATCAGCAGAACAAAGGGCCTACAGTGTTTTGTGGAGTGTTTTGTTCAGTGTTAATCCAGGAACCATAGTGCACCCATACATTTAGCTGTCCCTGGCATGGCAGTTGAACTCTACTGATCATACAGTGTTAGCCTATTTATTGTATATTCATGGAAAATCATATTAAAATGTCTATTAAAGTGTGAAAAATCTATGGAGTCTCCCCATTCATGATAAAATAATTGCAAGCCACAGAACATACATTTCAGTGTAAAAAATATTCCTTTGTATCTTTGTTTTCTGACCTATAATGTCAAGATCTGGCGACATCCTATTGAACTGTGTCCTGCCAAAATTTCAGCCTGGCCTTGTTCTGACACCATACTCCTTCAGGGGTCTCTGAGCACATGGTATTCTAATAATGCATGGTATAATTATCTCGCTATGAGTATATAAAAAGCCTATAAGCTATTACTGAATGAGAGAATGTCTCCTTGTAGTCAGCAGTGATAGATTATTATAATATTTTGGAATGTATATGAAGAAAATAAAAGTAATGAAGCTGCATTCACAGAGAAGGTCAGCAAATTCAGTGTAACCCTGTCTGCCCATCCTGAAGCTCATATAGATTCCTGAATCTGCATACCATGGGCTTATGCCAGCTCTTGTATTTGTGCCAGCTGGCAGAACATGGGTGAACTTGTAGCTGTAATTTGTACAATAGACAGATGTTGTGAACATTTTAGAACACCAGGACATTGCATGCTTTGTAGTTCTACAACAGCTGGTGGGTCATAGCTTGTTGACCATTTTTTGCATTGTTTACTAAAAAAGCAAAATGTCTTCTATTGTATATTATTAGTATCAAAAGTCACACAAACTACTGTTCATGTGTTTTTTGCAATAATTTTTGTGCATTAAAAGAATTTGGCGTCGGTGTTCATATTTTCAATTTTTGTTGTTGGCAGAATTTGAATTCTTCAAGTGGTACATCTGGTAAATGCAGTTAGCCACTGTTCCAGTGGACAAATCCCATGGTAATATTGTTTGCCAATCTCTATTACTAGTTCCTGTTTGGAAGAATTACATACAGGTATTTGTGGAGTGTAGGAAATTTATGTTCCACCAGGAATTAACATCTCCTAGGTCTGATGAAAGAAAAATACCAGAGGACTGAGCATTTTGGCACACTATATAAGAACAGTGCTATTAATTCCTTTTTATTACTATTTTGAATTCAAATAGGTCAGTCATGGGAATTTTTTGAATAAATAGAAATGCCAAATAGCAATTACAGCAGTGGCAGTTTATCAGACTATTTCATTTATTAATGAAAAATAATTAACAGCAATAAAAGGGTTGTTTTTATTAGAGGTACTTATGGCATGTCAAATACTGCATCACTGATATTCTAAATATAAGCGTGTCTTTCTTCTAAATTCTATTCCAACAGCACGGATGCATCATTAAGGCCTCGTTCACACGGCTTATTTGGGCACGGATTGGAGCCGTACTGCGCGCCGGATTTGCACTGCAGTACAGCTCCAATCCATCCCTGTCATTACAGTAATCCACAGTTCTCATAGAGAACTATGGATTCCGTCTCTCCCCCCTGCTCGGCGAATCCACCGGGCGGGGAGAAAGTGACATGTGAATTATTTACGGCGCGTACGCGTAATGACAGTCTATGGGGTCGGCGAGCTGCCGGCCCCCCGCCCTGCCTCGCTGCACGGCTACCGGTGTAATTGTGGGGCGAAATCCGTCCCCGCAATTACGGTGGCAATAAGCCGTGTAAACTGGGCCTAACTGTTCACCCTCAGATTACCCATTGTATTATTTACCAACCCTGATCTATATTGTCTAAACACAAATTTATCTTGTCATACTTAAGGCCTGTGTAGTCTGCTATATAGGGTTCAGCTTTCAACAGCGATTACAAGTGGAAAGCCCTGATCTATATTGTCTAAAGATAAATTTATCGCATTACATTTAAGGCCTTTACAGTCTGCTATATAGGGTTTAGCGCCACACCCGGAACTCACTCTGTTGGTGTATAGGTTATGGCACAAGCAAGGAAGCAAAACAACAAAGGAAAATCTCTATGTATGACCGACTTCGACAACAGCTCAGAACTACCTGATTCTGACTCGCTTCCCTCTAAATGCAGGTACAACCACTCTCCTGTTCCAGACAGCGAGCAGCAACCAGCTAATGGCAATTTATCTCAAAAACTTACCACACCCACTATTTTAGATGCTGAGGAACCTACCCACCCTCAAGCTGGTACTTTGTCTAAACACTGCAGGGTAAAGCACAGCTATATAGCTACAATGCAGACTGCATCAGTTCAAGGAAACTTACCAAAGATTCGGGAGGGCCACTCTCAAGCTTGCTCTTCTCCTACTGCTATAAGTCTAGTTAAACAAAAAGTGCAATTTAATGAAAATGGACTGGACTTGCAAGAACTACCATGCTATGAGGAACACATTGGACCACCGTACATAGTCTGTCTGGAAGCCATTGCGGCAAACAACCAGATGATCTCCCAAGCCTTTTTAAATCAGATAATGTTAGCACTCCATCTGTCAATGCAACAGTCCCTCACAACAGCATACTCCACCATCAATTCCTTGATTTCTGATCTTGGAGAAAGAGGGACCCATGCTAACGCAAAAAATGTATAGCTGTTTATTTGCTTATACCAGCCTGCTCGAGGCTCATATTAAGTAAGCGGTGGACATTTATAAAGTTAATCTCAAACTCGCAACTCGGGAGTAGGAAGAACAGCATCAAATTTAGGGGATTACCTGAGTCAGTCACCAATGCTGATTTGTATAGCTACCTAAAATCAGTCATCAAGAAGCTTTTGCCAACCTGCATCAAGCAAGATCTACTAATCGATAGGGCACAAAGATTACCTAAACCTAAATTGTTACCAGATTCCACGAGTTTTAATGTCTCGGTGAGAATCTACTTTTTCACAGTAATAAAACAACTCCTGCCAACAGCTATGAAAATGGACCACCTCCTGGACCCATATCAAATGGTCAAACTGTATGCTGATTTATCAAACCACCTTTAAAGCCAGATGTTGCCTATCCTCCATCACCTCGACTCCACAACAACAGAAGATACAACTCTGATGGGAAATTCCAACCAAAATTCTGATCCACAGAAATGGTAATTTCACACAGTATCCACCTCGGAGAGAATCAACCTATTACAAACATAGGGATTCTCTGCTGATACCTGTTGGCAAGCTTCCTTGTTGTACCCAACTTTAGCACCTAAAAGATGCCTATTGTCATTGTCTCATTTCAGTTAGGGCCTGGATTGAGAAGTTAGCTACTTCTATAGGTTATTTTTGTAATTCTTCCACCTTTGAGTGTTTGTCTAATTTGTTTGTTGCCTACTTTTCATTACAGTTTACTGTTACTGGTCAGTACCTCTTCTTGCCCCTTCTCTTACCTCCAACTTTACTCCTAAAAGTGCTTGCTTTCTAGGAAAAATAATGTATTAGTCATAACTAGCCCGAAGCATCAGGATTTTTTACAAAAAGGTATCTTTGACTTTTTTGCCATTAATGCACCTTTCATTGACAATAAATTTGCTTTCTAGAATTCCCACAATATCTTAGAGGGGTTCTTATTTAGCCCTCCACTAGATTAAAAAAGATAGAATGGTCAGGACTTTGAGCAGTTGGTAGAGATAATACAAGTTCAGCAAACTACCCCATCCACTGATACCCATAATGATCTTTATGAGGCTACTCTAGTTCCTATGAAGCACTTGGTTCGGTTATGAGCAAAACAGGTTAAAAATATAAAATGATCTTTTTACAAGTCAATAAAGGTCTCTTATAGCAAAAAAGGTGGCTTCCCTCCACACTAAAACTTACATCCCTCATTGGAATTCCTTATCTAGAACTCAAAGAAGTACCAACCCGCAGTTAATAACTGACAAATTCAACACTTTCTATCATTATCTTTACAATTTAAAAGATGACAATTTTGCCGCTTTTCCAATCTCTGACCTGACAAATTGTTATGAATAATTAACCTTGTATCCTCATCAGCCTCACAGATAGCCGACTTAAATAAACCATTCTCTGAATTTGAAATCGTCAGAATTAAGTTATTTTTATTACTAATGAATTTTTCAAGTCCTTTAACCCTTAGCTAATCACTTAGGTGGTCTTTAAATTGTGGTGGGGAAAATTTGAGCTATACACCTTCTGAGATGCTTGAAGTCATTATTGTCACTTTACCAAAACCAGGGAAAAGCCCTGACAATCCTGCACATTTTAGATTAATCTCTCTTCATAACTTGTCAAAAATTAAAAGCAAAGAATTTGTAAAGAATTTTATTGAATGTTTTTCCCTCTTTTGGGAAAAACAACCAAGTAAAAATACAAGGGTGGCAGGCCCCTGAGGTACCCGTCTATTTTTTACCTCTTTTCCCAAAAAATTATAGTCCCCAAATTCACCCCCTGCCCTTTAAACTGTATACAAAAAAGGGTTTTGACAGAATCTTTTGGGTTTTTGCATTCCAAACTCTTTCATTACAAGGGGTAGGCAGGCACCTGATGGTACCCGTCTATTAATTAACCTCTTTTCCAAAATTATAGTCACCAATTCACCCTCTCTGCTCCTTTCACTGTATACAGAAAAGGTTTTCGACAGAATCCGTTTGGGATTTGCATTCCAAACTCTGGCCAAGTTTGGATTCTCAGTCACTGTTTTGGAAGCAATTAAAACTGTACACTCCAAACTCTCAGCAAAGGTGTTAACTAATGGTTTTCTGTCAAAGCTTTTCCCAATGGGACAAGCTGCACCCTCTCCTTTTTCTTTAACCCCTTAAAAAAAATAGGGTTTAAAGATAGCACTTTTTTTTAGTTTTTGCCTTTGTATTTTAAGTATAAAATTTTTTCATGACAAAATTTTTTTGAGCCTTGTTTTATTTTCGGGCCCGTTTTCTTTTTGGGAGAATAGTTTAAAGGGAACTTAAAATTTTTTTGCATTTTTTTCAACTTTTTTACACTTAATAACTGGTTAGATTAATTCTACAGGTTATTACGGTTGTGTGGATACCTAATATGTGTAATGTATGCACAATTATTTTTTATAAAATATTTATTTTTATTTTATTATTTATTTAATTCATTTTTTACACTTTTTAATGCTTTTTTTTTAAACTTTTTAAACTGTTTTACATTTTTTTTACACTTAGTAATGTATTAGCATATCCATATATGCTAATACATTATAATCTGTGTCAGTTTGACACAGGCATCAATCAGGGCAGCACACAGTCTGCCCTGATTACTGGTTTCTTCCACAGACAGCCCTGGGACTACTCTAGGTCCCAGGGCTGACTGTAGAGCCAAATTAGGAAACCTTTTATGTTTTATGTCCATCGGATTAGGGATGATTGCCCAAGTGGGATGTTTTGGATTCCTTATTGGAGCTAGTAAATCACTGTATGTATAAGGTTCCCCTGTTAATAGGTGGTGTCCCACCAGACTTGATGATAGAAAAGGAGTTATTAATTCACAATTAGAAAGGGATAAATTGAGAGGTTAGAAATCAGGTTTTTAAATAGTGTGTATAGAGGTTAAGTGTTATAATAATAAAAGTTATGTTTTAGTGCTTTATAGATTGAGAACTGATATAGTTTAAGTTTACCTATGGCAAAATAGTAAATATAGTGACTGTACAGCCATTCCCCAGGCTCTGTTTGGTCACCGGAGTCCTGATCACTCGACAGAGCAGGGGAATGCCCTTTGATTATGCTGCAGTCACGAATCGTGGCAATCAAAGGGTTAAGTGTCGGGGAGCGGAGGCTTCCCTCGCTCCCCGGCGCTTGCAGAGGCTGCACTTTGAACAGGTCTGCTCTATTAAGTAAAAATTTGGTGGAAACTATGGGCCACTATGGAAACTAACTCAGCCACATTCAGTTTCTCTGTTATCCTTAGACATATCCCAAACGTTTCTCTTTCTTCTTGGACCTGTGAGGGTAATGTTTATAACTTTGTATTTATACGATTATTATATATATATATACACACTTAAATATGTTGTAGTCAGTCCATAAGACCATAAGAACAGGATGCATAGATCTAAGCAGAAAGGAATGTTAATTAAGGTCCCTTCCTCAGTGAGACATCCTGGCTCCAAGATATCATGTGGCTGACCAAAGAAGCCATTCATCAGGGCGCAAACTAAAGGACCTCTTTTGTTTCAGTCAGAAGACACCCAAATGGAGATGTTAACTTTAAACCAGCGTATAAGGAACTAGCTATGTTTTGAATTGATTGGCTAAATGTATTCTTACAGAAGAAGGGGGCTATAAAACCATGAATTGCAGTAGGATGGGCAGACATTCTTGAGCATATGCAATGATGATGCTGTGTGTCTCACAATATCTACTGTGCGTCTCACAATGCTTGCATTGAATAAATCCTGAATATTTTTACCTTCAACTGATTTTTAATTTGAAAACCTGATCAACATCTGAAAAGCTTTATTTAGCTACGACAGACCAAGAGGGGCATCTCTTCAGTGGAAAACTGTATTCCTCCCTTCTGAGATGTACAATCTTTCAGATATCATCTGGGGTTCAAATTTCCATAGTTTGCTGAATGTTTTGAACTCTTCCAAAGCCAGCTGAGCAGCGTTGTCAGAGAAAATGATATCTGGAATGCCATACCTGCAAAACGGGCCTTGAGTTTTTTTTTAAAAAACTAACTACATAAGAGGAAAAAAAGGTCATAAAATATAAAATATATATAAAAAAGACGATCACAAACTCTGTCGCTGTAAAGGTGCCAACTTTAAACACAAGCAGTCCCCCCAAAAATTCAATTCCAAAATATGCAACCCCATCCAAAAAGTATAAAACAGTGTAAAACACACCTGTAATAGTGGGAACCACTTTCCCCAGAGATTCTCACTGGGTGCTCACATCAGCCATGAACCTCGCACTAATCCAGGTTTCTGTCCACTACAATCTTCAGTTGGTGGATTTGCGTTGAACTATTTGCGTTTTTAGGTTGTTCGTTAAAAAAAAAAAATAAAAAAAAAATCTGAGAATTTTTCCTTTCTTTCTTTCTCTCTCCCCTCTTTCCCTTTTTTCCCTTGGATTTTAAATGGGGACAGCATTCCAGTGATTGTTTTAATCCTTTGCACATTAAAAGTGCATATTGTTTTTTTTTCATTGCAGCATTATTTATTGTATTTTTATTTTTGTTTTATGAGGTAAGAATAATTAAAGGTTAGGAAAATGTATTCTTGATTGTCTTTTAAGTAACATCATCTGTAACAAACAGTGGGGTGGAACAGAATAAGGCCCAGACTGAGCCAGGCATTATACTCTGATGAAGGAGATCGTTATTCTCTGAAATGCGTAGGTCTTGTGTGCCTGTTCGGCTTTCATTAGCTACAGCCTTAGTGACGTCACTTTAGTCTGTTAGCCTGTATGTGTGGATCCCACTTGCTGCCAGCCGGAGCGGATTAGGGGTGAACACACACACTGTTTGTATGTTTTTATATATTATTTCTGACAAATCCACCAACTGAAGATTAAAGTGGACAGAAACCTGGATTAGTGCGAGGTTCCTGGCTGATGTGAGCATCCAGTGAGAACTCGGGGGAAAGTGGTTGCACTATTACAGGTGTGTTTTACACTGTTTTATACTATTTGCATGGGGTTTGCATATTTTGGAATTTGAATATTTGGGGACTGCTTGTGATAAGTTGGCACCTCTTATACGTGAACAGAGCGCGATCGCTTTTTTATATATAAAATACACTTTTATTTCTATTAGAGGATTGCAGCAGGAGATTTCCTCTGACGATCTTTGTGCAGCTTGTTCCCTGAAACATCTGGCGCTTGTATCTAAAGTAGTAGTTAGTTTTAAAAATATAAAATATAACTTTTAATTCTTTCTTGTTAAAACCGCTACGAATCAATTTCAAAAAAGCAAAAGTATCCAAATTAATGGAAAAGGGGGACTCAAAGGTACCTATAAGGCCGTAGTTCAACTAATCCACCCTATCCTATCGAACAGACAGGCGTGTCGCCCCGATAAGGGCGTTCCCGTCACAGACCTGACCCTGCCAATACTGGCCCTAGAAATAAACAATGGTATTTATAATATTCATAGAGTCCCATCCCAACATGTTTCGACCATTCAAAGAAATGTGCTCTGGTCACATCAGGGGACAATGAGAAAAAAGACTATTATTAGACCAAATGTATATATCAGGAAAGGCAAAATATCGGCCTTAAAGCTGCACCAAACCTATTTTGATCCTGGCAGACCCGACAAGATGGAAAAAAGGGGATTCCATATATGGTTTCTGCAGCATACTTACAGATGATGGCCGAACTTTTTATCTAACGTATGGCGTTCATCCCTAAAGCCCGTCCGGGTCCCACAGCGTCTGCTGTTAAGGTCCTTATATAGTCTGTGTTATCAATGTCTAGCTTATATTTACCTTCAAAGCACCCATCACCTTCAAATAAATCAGCATACTCGGTTTTTATTTTCTGGAAATCCAAATTGCGCTTTGCTTTTAGTTTGGGATCTTGTATACTCTGGGAAACTGCAACAGACAAAATGTTCTGACACTGTACTTTTATTAAGTCCACTGATTGAACTGCTTTTACTTATAATAATGGTATATGTTTACCACTATGCAGCACAGTATATTCAACTCTATAACTTTCTATTACATGGGTTCCGTATTTTAAGTTTACATGTTCCCATAGATTTCAGAACACTTTTCTTGAACATCACCAGTACCTTGTAAGTTGGCTGAATAGAAACATGTTTCTTCAGTAGAGCACTTGGAATTACATTGCAGCTTGCTCCACAATCCAGCTGAAATCTAATGGGCTTCTCATCCCACAAGAAGGTTGCAAAAAGTTGCTTGGCTAATGGCTGCCTGATTACATTGACATTCTCTGTTGCAGGCTGCAGCTGTAGCAATGTAATGTCCTCTGCACTGTCAGTGTCTGGTGTCACAGTGTGGACCTGTCTGTACTATTTGCCTATTCCTGGCCTGCAGACAGCTGAGAAATGATTCTTTTTGCCACATGACCTGAAGGTTTCCCCATATGCTGGACACTTGTTTTTTTTTCTCTCTCTTGTCTTTTACCAAAGTATTTACAGTAGACTGTGCTTACAGGAGGGCTTTGACTTCTCTTTCCTTTCACAGATACTGCATGTACTTTATTATCATCATCATTATCATCATCACTGCTGCTTTCCATCATCTTTAGGACTTGTCCTCACGGCAATGTTTTCAGTCGGATTTACAGACAGTTTTTGGATTTAAAAACCATCTGTAAACCGACTGTCAACCTTTTACATTGACTTATATAGATAATATGTGCAGTAGTTCACACTGCACAGTTTTTCTGCCGGATGTTCTTTTACACCGTCAGCGTTCCTAAAAACTTAGAAAATGTTCATTCTTCTGCCCGGTTTTCAGACAGAAGATGTGCATGTCAATGGTTGAGAAGGATAGGCGAATCCGCAAACTATGGGCAGAACCATTCCTCTCAAGTATGCAAAAGATGACAAAATACCAGCCATATTCTTTAATTAGAATCCGGCTGGTATTTTTACACTGCCATGTGGACGCGGCCTTAGGCTGTGTTTTGTCAGCTCAGCAGCCGTGCAGATTTGCATGCTTTTCTCTAGGGCCATCTTTTCCTCTCTCAGTAATCTTTCTCTGAGGTGAGTGTCTATGATGCCACACACTATTCTGTCTTTGATGAGAGTGTCTCTGATGTCTCCAAATCCACATGTTGCAGCAAGTCTCCTCAGCTCTGTCACAAATCTCTCTACATTTTCACAGCTTCCTGATTTCTTGTGAAGAATTTGTATCTTTCCACTGTCTCATTCTTTTAGGAGTCACAGTGCTTATCACATGCTTGCACAATGTCTGCTAGGACTAGGCTGTCTTTACTGTCTGAGAGTAAGGT
Source organism: Phyllomedusa bahiana (assembly GCA_025379985.1). NCBI lineage: Eukaryota > Metazoa > Chordata > Amphibia > Anura > Hylidae > Phyllomedusa > Phyllomedusa bahiana. Next base: position 68,967 of record JAODAL010004278.1, read on the forward strand.
CTGACCTATTTCTCTGCCTTTTACTCCAATTAAGTAATAAAACAACTTTGCTTTTCTTTTATCATCACTGGGGGCCACTGTAAGATCAACACATAGAGTAAACTATTCTCTCCAATGTCTCCAAGTCTGTGGTAGATTGGATGAAGTGACATCTAGGTTCTGAGGAGTTTTAAGACCAGTTTCCATTTTGCAGTAATGACAGGGAATCTGCACTTACAGGTACTGTGAGTCTCTGTACAGTTTCAATCTCACTCAAATTCTCAGGATTTGCATGTGTGTTCTTCAATGGTTTTGTTCCCAGCTGCCACCATGTTCTGTTAGTTGTTGCTTATGATGGCTCACACTCAGATGATGTCTTCAGGAACTTTATTACATGAGGTGTTAGCTGTCATTAAAAATGTGTCTGATCAGGTCCCTGACCACTAAACCCACAAGTTGAAATATGATTGTAGTACATATTTACAAGTAGTGCGACCCCATACAGCATATAACATATGCTACACTGGGTTCATAAGTCTTTGGCTTGTTCAAGGGAATAATCTCAAGTCGTATATCTTTTATTTATTCCATTTATTCCCCACTGTGTTGAATACAGTATTAAATTATTGGTTCTCTATGTCACTTATTTTGTGATTTTTTTTCCTCTGCTGTGTAGCTTCTGGACGAAGGTTCACACCTTGCCTTATTAAAGACATCCCTGTAGCTAGTAAGGTAGTGGTTTCCCATGTCCTCCATGTTGCCAGACTAGCGATAGCCTGACAATGGAAAACCCCAGCTGTTCCAACTCTAGATGAAATCCCAGAATCCAGCAAGGCAGAGTAAAATATATAACCTAACCTTTTATTATCTTCCAAATATAAAAATACAGGGAGGTACACTACTAGGGCAGTACTTATATGTTTCAGTCCCTTTGCTGATCCTTAGTCATAGCATACTGCTAAGTGATATGTGCTGCTCTTCTTTTCCATGCTGGTCTAACTCTGCTTGAGCTGAACAAAATTTTCTCCACCAACTGCTTTTCCCTGGCTGGTTGCAATAATGCTTTGCAAAAATTACACTTCTTATGGGACCCCCTGGTTGCAGATATTTAGGGCGACATGTATGAATGGGCTTTTCGCCCGATTTCTGGCATAACCTGCGCCTCACTGGTCCGAATCCGCTGTCGGACGCAGGGATGCGATGTTAGGCGCAGCGTTCGCCACTTTCTGCTGCGCCTCACATGAAGGGCCGTGCAATGGGCGCAGTGTGGGCGTGCTGTAGGTGTTCCGGGGCGGGATGCGGAGCGCTCAAAAACTCCGAGGCATGTACGATCGCGAGTCGGCAAAGTGCGGCGCAATGCAGCGCTCGGCAGCTCCGACAGTCAGAACTTGTAGTGAACTTCAAGCCGTAGTTCAAAGACTTCCAAAATCTATGCTACAAGAAGAAGTCTTTCAAGTACATTTTATTGCACAAAGTACACTTCTAATATCAGTGACAGGTCATGAATATAGGTTTTTCCTAAATTGAAACTTGATTCCCCCTGATGAAGCATGGGGCAAAACTTGTGTTGTAGTGTTTGTGTTATAGTCGTTATCCCTTGTTGCCTTTATATACCATTTATAATACATACAAATAATCAATATAAAGTGTGTGATATTATATACTTTGTAATTAAAGTAAATAGACTTATGCGTAATACCATAAACTAGTGTAAATAATATAACAATAACCGTCATCCCCTCCCGGACATCCCATCCAACACCTTAGTGGTCTATCCAGCTTCCCTGGATGCCAGATAGGCTATCCAGCACCCAGGAAAGTTGAATAGCATCCATCCCCCATAAAAGGCACCCAGCTTTTCTGGATACCTGCTGTGAGAGATGTTACTTAGCATTCCTGGGTGCTGAATAGGCTATTCAGTTTCTGGGAAAGCATGTGATGCACCATCTGTAGTTTTTTTTCCTTACAGGTTTCCTTTTTGGACTGCAAACAGATTTGCTGGACTACATTGGACCAACATTGCATCTATTTCTTTAATAAAATGATCAACGAGTAGTGTTGAGCGATTTTTATATCACAAAGTTTGAAATCCGGCAATGTTATTATGGATGGATCGAAATTTCAGATCATCGATAATTAAGGTTAAAATCTGTCATCATCTATAAATAAAACGCGCCTTTTTCGGTGCGCTTCCTGTAATTTGGTTGTAGGCGCCAGCCAAATAATTTACAGAATATAGGCAGGGTGAGATGTGTGGTGCACTTCATGACATGGGAATGTGTTATGGTTGCATTGGCTGAAAAATCACATGACCTCGTTTACAAAGAACAGCGTTTCCTGTTTCAGCCTCAGTGTCTCTCAGCTCCATAGGGATAGGGACCTGCGCTCTGCCAGTGGCCAACAGCACACGAAATTAGTCTATTTCTGCACACATAAACCTCTATCTAATAGTCTGTGATCTTCCATTTAGTTAGATTAGAGATTTGAAACCTTTAAGAAGTTAGCTATAGAATATTAAAGCAGCATCACCGCTGTAAATTCACGGCGGTGGGAGCAGGGGGGGGCCACCGGCGGGCAACACAGACAAGCTCTATCATAAAAGAACACTGGAAAGTCACCAAGACTAGTTTAGTGACATTGTGTGGAAATATCTTTATTATTTAACATTTTGCCATTGAAATATTTCCTGGACTATTGGGCACAATCCTGAACTTATATTTGGATAACATAATTTCTAGTAACTGCAGGTCGTTCTATATTAGGCTTCAAAACACCACTTTTATTATCATTATACATTCGATAGGTGTTCAATATCACCCAATACACCTGTGACTGTTGATATATCCACCTTGCACTTAATTACAAACCAGCAATCTTGTAGTCAGCACAGGTTTGTTTTGTTGCCATAAAATACGTGTAACGTACGAAAACATCACAGTTACGTGTTTTTTTTTGACTTTTGCGCACCCATCACTGTTCAACTGACTCGCTCTACGTAAATCTTAACAACAGCAATTCTAATACTCACCACCACAGGTTGAATTGAAAGAGCAAAAAATCCCGTTTATAATAACAAAACATAACCAGTTTACGTGTTATTTTGACGTTTTCCGCACCCAGCACTGTTCATTGACGCAGCATCTACGTAAATGCTTAAAAGCAGCAATTTCTATATTCACCACAGTGAATTGAAAGGTGCAAAAAATACGTTTATTATATCAAAACATAACAGTTACGTTGTATTTTGACTTTGCGCACCCTAGACGTTCATTGACGCAGCATCTACGAAAATCTAAAACAGCAATTCTATATTCACCACAGTGAATTGAAAGGTGCAAAAAATACCGTTTTATTATATCAAAACATAACAGATACGTGTTTTTTGACCTTTTGCGCACCCACCCTGTTCATTGATGCGCATCTACTAAATCTAAAAACAGCAAATATATATACACCACAGGTGAAATGAAAGGTGCAAAAATACCGTTTTATTATAACAAAAACATAACATTCCGTGGTTTTTGACTTTTGCGCACCCACACTGTTCATTGACGCAGCATCAACGTAAATCTTAAAACCCAAAGGCAATTCTATATTCACCACAGGTGCAGGGAAAGGTGCAAAAAATAACCGTTTATTATACCAAAACAAAACAGATCGTGATTTTGGACTTTTGCCCAGTCCAGAATTTTGATAGACCCTGCAGTTAAAGTTTGAATCCAGCAATTTGTTTTGATTAAGGACTTTGAAATAGCTGTGATTTGCCGACTTTTAATAAAGACTTTATCCAAAACTATTCCATACCTCCTCAAATTTTTGTTTATATTCTGAACATGAAGCAGAAATGCAAGGTGGGTAAGCAAGCAAAGAGTGGGGTAGCACATGGAGGTAGAGTACGAGAAAGGTGCTCCTTCCATGCTGGCGACAACTACCATTGCCAGCGGATCGTCAAGTTGCAGGACCGTCATCGCTGGTTCAGGGCCCATGTGAATCTAAGTAACTGACATCCGTCACACAAATACTGTCCTTCAGTGGTTAATGCAACACCTAGCAATCTAGCAGTTTACCTCCGCGTCCTCGTGCAGACTCACGGCCACAAAGTCCGTCATCACAGCATCATCACATCCGTCCAAACATGAACACCAAATGTCACTTGTGTACCCACCACTGTGGATAATCCATTTCTGAAGACCTCTTTGATGACAAAATGCGGTTGGGTCAGAAGGCATGTAAAAGATACCAAAAGAGGATTATTAAGTCTTCACTGACGCCGTACTGTGATGCACATCAAGAGAGTGAATGAAGCCGTTCCAATCGCAAAAAACCCGGGCGGGAGTACCGTGCAACGCTTGCAGTGCCCCTTGCTTGTATCCCGCAGCTTCTGGATGTACAGAAAGTCCAGACGACCAAGCACCTGTGTTATATGATGATATACGACATTGCGATTCCATGCCAGGTCTTTTCCGCAGAATTTTCTTGCGAGCGCTTCATCAGTGACAGGAGTGAAGACGATGGGTATAGTCAATAGCGGTACCCCGCCACAAAAAGTGGAGAGTGCGTCGCAGAAGTCCCGCTGATATGAATTCCGCCAGCCACGTCACGCAAACCCCGCTCCTCGCTATCGCCGTCCAAAAGAGGGTCCAGACCACTCAAGCCTGGCCTTCTTTGAGCAATGCCTCTGATTCCCCCAGCGATGTCATATGCCGCGCTTTGCCGTAAACGCAAAAGTCGATGCAAGAACCTTAATGTGGTTAACCACCAACCAACATTTCTAGTCACATGCAGTGAATGCATAGTTTGGAAATGGGAGGGAACACTTGTGGCCAAAATGCCAGACCAAAGCCAGAGCCTCCCAACCACTGTCACAGTCCTCTGTCTCCGCCTCCTCCCTCCTCCACCACCACCAAGGCGATTCCTCACTGCCCAAGTCTCTCAGAGTCATGATTCATGGAGTCAGCCTCCTTCAGCCACCACCGTCGCCCGATACACCAGCACCACCGAGAGACCATCACTACCCTTCCCTTCCGCCAGTTTTGACGACCTTCAACCCTGTACAGCGCCAGTCTACAGCAGCCTTCTGTCTTCCAGGTTTGGTAGCAGAAGAATTACTTAACCAAACCACTCCCAAAGCCAAAAGCCTGAATGTCGGCATTGCCAGCTTTTGCCTTGAAAGTTGCCTTACCGTCTGGTGGACACAGATGGTTACCGCCACGGCATGGCCCAGCGCTTGCCCCCAATACCAATGCCGAGCAGTAGGCAATTTCCTTTGCCAGAATCGCCGTCCCTGCCCTGGCCCAACCACTGCATCTAAAATTTCAAGCGCGTTGTCTGCATCTGTGTCCGAAAAGTCATCTCCACCACCGACGACCATGAATAGTTAATGCACGGCCAAGGCCGCTATATCTCTTTGACAGCTCACTGGTGGAGCTGGTGATGTCTCTGGGTGTGAAGGTGGCTCCAGGCTCGGCGCACGGCTCTTCAAAACCTCAGGATGTTCAGAGCTCTTCCCCCAAGGTCCACTGGTGGCATCACTTGCCCCGAGATGGAAAAAAGGAAGAGAGACAACACCAGGCCGTGTTGAAATTAATCTGCCTTGGAGACCTTCCACACATGTACAGGTCAGGCGAGCTGTTGGACGGCTCTAAGACAACGAGACCGAGCCTGGCTGGGTGACAAAGAACCTTGTGCCAAGGCAAGGAGGTGTGCGATAACGGGCGAAATCCTGCTGGCCGCCTTAAGATCAGTAGGCTTTGGAGTGCACTCCCATTCCATGGCACATGACAGTGAACTTGTCGTTCCAGAAATTTCTAAAGAGCTACCCGTGTCTGGACTGCCTGCTGAAAAGGCTCGAGGTCTGAGTTCGCACTTCCGCGATCGCACACCCTGCTTCGTCCCGCCTGGCTTGCGTTGCAGCGTCAGCTCGCCACCTCCCCTCGCCCTCAACCGTCCTCATTGTTGACGTGGCAACAGCAGGAATTCCACCCTCCACATGCTCCAGACGATTGTGGCCAGCAGCGCAATGCCATACGCAGTACAAGTGACACATGGCCATGACAAGCAGCGTACATGACCTCAGGGTTTTAACCACCGAGAGTGGAGGCAGGTGAAAGAGCCTGCACCATCCTTGCCCAAGTTTGAAGAAGCCACCAAAATGGTCCAGATGCGGACAATGCCCTTTCAGCATGAGCGATTGGGTGATCATAGTTCTGAAACGATCGATTGACACACTGAAAACAACAGGTCCCTCCAGCGACGAGGAGGAGACGACACAGATGCCGACACTAGCCTTATCTTATCCTCTCCCGTTCAAATCCACATAGCCCTACAAGTTCACACAAATTTTCATCGTTCTTCATTAGCATGGTTTCGGGTCCAACTAGTGCAAGGTGGGGTGCACTCAGCTCACAGGGTGCATCATCTCAGTAAAAAAAAAAAAGCAAGTCAGGCTGTGCTTGAAGCTGTGCGAGGCATCGAGAGGAGAGGAGGAGATTCCTAGACCACCGATGTACACGACCTTCCCTGCCTGAAAATAGGTTTGGCGCGAATTTGATGAGGCAGAGGAGTAAAGATGAAAAGATCAGTTTGCTAGTGCCCCTCGACCCAGAGGCTTGGGAAATCAAGGCTCCATCTCTCACATTGAGTGCTGAGCTCATTTTCCTCCAACATGATCCTCGCATTAAGGCCCATCAAATGAACAACAGTTACTGGTGGCCACCCTCCTTTATCCCCGTACAAAACAAAAATCAGCACTTTTCCTTCCACCCACCCAAAAAGAAGTAAAATGCAGGAAATGAGTACCTGCTGATTGATCAACTGAGACATCTGTTCGCGTCTGCTTCCACGTACCCCAAGTCACGGTGGAAAAACCAAAAAAACATCAGCACTCTACCACCGTGACAGCAGTAGAGTGCAAGTAGCGTATGCGGCAGCAGCAGCAAGGTGCAGAAGCCTAATGGGTTGACCTCTGGCCAAACTTTTTTACCTAACCCACACCAACGGCATGCAATGCAGCACCCAACCAACACACAAGAGATCAGCTTTAAGATCATGTGCACGACTATCTGACGTCACAACACACCGATTTTTTTGCATGTGTTTCCGGACCCAATGAGACTTCTGGTGGATCCAAAATACGAATGAGCCGAAGCTGGATCGATCACGCCATAGAGTGAATGTGTCCACTCCAGCACCATGCTATCAACAGATAATGTGGTTCGTGTGAGTGGCATCAAGATGAATCAGAGCATGGATCTCTGAAGATGTTGTGCCCCAATTGCCTGAGTCACCGATTTGATTTGCCAGTCAACTTCACATTCCCTTTCAAACAGAAATGGACCACTTGAAAACTTTTTTTAAAATGAACATATCCTTACAGAAATTTTTTTTCTCCTTTTCCACAGTTCATTTTGCTGGTTTTGCTGTGAGTAGACTGAAAAACTCAAGGTTTCATGACAACACCGTATTCCCATTTACTCACTTTATCTTAAAAGAAAGTTTTCCGCATGTCAATGTTATTGAGTCATGTTGCTGTGAGATACAGCATAACTCCTGGTCCTATTGGAACAGAAATGTGACTTCTAAGTGGCATTTCTCCCTCACAATTTTTAAAAGTGGCGAGAGTCATATTTATAATTTTTTGGGGTCATGTTTGCTGTGAGATACAAGCTATAATAATGGTCCATTGGAACAGAAATGTGGCATCAAAGTGGCATTTTCCTCCCCTCACCCAATTTTTAATAGTGGCTGGAGAATCATATTTATAAATATTTTCGGTTCCATGCAGCTGTGATATCAGCAATAAACATGGTCCTTTGAACAAAATGTGCCTAAGTGGCATATCCTCCCACACAATTTTTAACAGAGGCTGATAAGTCAATTTATATAATTTTTTGGGTCATGCGCTTTGAAAGGCTGCAAAACTACAGGTCCTATATAAAAAAAATGTTGTATCTAACAGACATTTGTTCTTCACAATTGACCAAAAGTGCTCAAGGTCATGCTTTGAATTTTGGGGGCAATTTTGCAGTGACAAAATGCAGCTATACTAAAGGATCCTACATTCTAAAATAATTTTGGTTTCTAACAGACATTTGGTCTTCACAATTGACCAAAGTGGCTCAAGGTCATGCTTTGAATTTTTGGGGCATTTTGCTGTGACATGCAGCTATACTACAGGTCCTAACTTCATAAAAAATGTTGTTTCTAACAGACATAGTTCTTCACATTGTCAAGTAGTGGCTCAAGGGGATGTGCTTGTCAGAAAACAGGAATAGGTAGGACACTGTTAATGGACACATAATGCAAAATGACATGTTTTTGCAAGATCTTTAACATAGCTATCATCCCTGGAATTTGAGACCAACCCCAATATAATACAATGAAAAAAAAGAAAACACAGAACATGTGGTACTCCATCCTATTTTAAAAAATGTGTTTTCTAGAATGTAAAGTACTAAAAAACATATGCAATGTACAAATAGCTGTTGAAAAAAATCCTCTGAATTGTACAAGGGAGTACAGGAAAAACTTGACCATCATGTAGTTATTCAGAAGGACATGGAATAAGGTAGCACGGACAAGAACAAGTACAGAGACCATTTCCTCCAGCACGTTTTGAGCTAAAATTAGAAAAAGACATGCCAAGATAAAGGGCACCTGGGATAACAGGAGCGATACCACCATTATTACCAAGTGAAGCCTCAATTGGTCCACACTCATACGGATGGGCAAAGCGACTACCCACCCATGTATTGACTGTGTATCAGAGTTAAGGCTGGAGGTTCTCACTCTTCCGCACCGCACGTCTCTTCAGCAACGACCGTTTTCGATGCTACCGCGTCATCAGGGCATTTAAAAACCTGCGTGTTAATAATGACGACGACAGCCAGGCTGTTCACCGCACCCACTGTAACTCCCGGCCCTGGTCATGCTGTGGCCCAGACAGGTATAGTCAATGTCCATCAACTAAAAGGGTGTTGAAAGACTCCCTTTTTCCGGCACTTTTATTTAAATGTGGGTTCCATGCAGGTTTGGGCTCATGCTGTGGCCCAGACAGGTATAGTCAATGTCAAGTGAAACTAAAAAAATGGTGTTGAAAGACTCCTTTTTCCCGGCACTTTTTAAATGTGGGGTCATGCGGTTTGGGGCTCAATGCTGTGGCCCAGGAACCAGGTATAGTCCAATGACCAGTTCAACTAAAATGGTGGTTGAAAGACTACCTTTTGCGGCACTTTTTTAAATGTGGGGTCATGCAGGTTAGGGCTCCATGCATGCGATCCAGGACAGGTGATATTCAATGTCCATCAAGTATACATGATGGTTCAAATCATACTGCCTTCTGGCACTTTTTAAATTTGGTTGGGTGAATGCAGGTTAAAGTCAGGCTGTGGTACAAAGACAGGATAGTAAATGGTGTCCTGTGACTTTTTTTCTGTGACTTTATAACCTAAGTGTGTTGCCTAAGATGTAGCCCTATCCATGTTGACTTGTTGTGAATGTTTAATTTTCAGCTTCTCCAGCCTTGTTGGTGTAATAATGAAGTGTTGTTGCTCTCTCTCCATAGAACTTATAATGGTCTCGTGGCATAATCGATGCTCACTAACCAATCGAAAAACCATATCGATAGCCCGACTATCTACTATCGATCGATCTGGCGATAGCCAACGCAATCGCTCAACACTTTCAACGAGAGCTGGTATTGAGGAGTGTTTATTTAAATAAATAGTTTTTTTCTGTTTCTTATGGTCCTCTGTCACCCCCTGACCCCTTCCCCCTACTATTGCGCCTGCAAGCTGTAGGTGTACCTCCTTTATCACCCCTGCAGCCTTGTGCTTACACAAATTACAACCCACTCATAATACTTAAAGGAGTTTTATCGTTTGAACTGTTGAGCTCTTCCAGCTAATTCACGGTGAGATTGAATTTGAATCCAGGGTCGAGTCTCTCCCTCAGCTAGTCGTGACTCTCCTCCCACGAGGCGGTGCAGTCCTCACAGAAGAACTGTGTACATCATCATTTTGTATAAGCAAGGGGATGAATAAGGATGTCTGGACAATAACAGCTTCAGTAGCTCCCTGCATGCTTCTTAAGTCCTGCTGCCTTCAGGCTCCACAAGCTCCTTGCTAGTGCTGGTAGCAGTTATATCCAAGATTGAGACAGTGAGGAGTATACACTGCCTACACTCCCCCTCCCTTCTGATTTACCAGACAGGGAGACTGTAATGACTGTGTATAATATGCCAGTATACAGTCACAGCCAGAACTTAATGAACATGTAAGGATTGAACACTGCCCCTTCCCTCCTCCCCTTCTATTACCAGACAGAGAGACTGAAGATTATATGGTGCAAATTGCACACTGCCCTCCTACCCTTCTCACCCCCTGTTAACAGGCAGGAGACTCTATACATATGACTCTGTTATATGAGGGATCTGTGACTTAAACAGCCCAGAAAATTGCCCACTCATTCACCCTAAGAAGCTGGGAAATGTGTTAAAACAGAGAGCAGACCTTGATTTCACTATCGATTTCAAAACTCATAGGGAGGAAAACACCAGAGAGTGCAGGCATCCAATCACAGCGCAGGGATCGTGGCCGGGGCGTTTCCTGTTGGGGGCATATCCCAACAGGCTGAATCAAATGTCAGCCAGCCAATCACAGTGCAGGGGGCTTTGTCTGGGCGTGATCCGGCCAGGGGGCGTGTTTACCGCACAGAAGCAGAAACAGAATACAGATTTACAGAAAAAGCTCATATTTGCAAAACCCAAAATTGCCCAGAGGTAATGCAACCCAATGACAAAAGTGCTTAGTTTTACTGTCCCCAAAATCTGAGACATGATCTTTGTAGCGATAAAACTCCTTTAATAAGCCTCCTCACCAATGCCTGTTGCAAAGCGACCAGGACGACTGATCTGTGTACATGAAAGAATGAATGGGGCCATGCTCCCCCTCCCCCATGCCACCCATTCCACCATGGGGAGTTTGTGCAGAGTTGGGAACAGATAGGGTGGTGCTGGAAATGTGAGGAGTCTAAGATGTTTGTGTGATTAATTCAGCAAAGAAGCAACGTGGCTGGGAGAACTCCTCATGGCAATCTGGAGCGGATGGAGAAAGAGAACCACTCCCATCAGAGAAGTCATCAACTCTAAGTCACTAAATGTAACTGCACTGTAATCACTTATATGTCTGCAGAGCCTGTTTACAACTGGTACTACCCACATACGGTCAATTTATGGTAGGAATATTGGTAGTAGTTTAATGGTTTATATTCAGGAAAAGTATGCTGGTTTTATCCAGCCACTATGTGATGGTATTATGTGGTCATGTTGTGGGGGTATTATTCAGTCACTATGTGGTCATGTTGTGGATGTATTATTCAGTCACTATGTGGTCATGTTGTGGAGGCATTATTCAGTCACTATGTGGTGGTGATATGTGATCCTGTTGTGGTGGTATTAATCAGCCACTGTGTGGTGGTGATCTGTGGCCATGGTGTGGTGTTATGATTTAGACACTATGGGCCACATGTATGAAAACTGTCTAGGGCCCCGTTTCACACGGCTTATTTGCGACGGATTGGCGCCGTATTCCGGGGCCGGATTTGCGCTTCAATACGGCGCCAATCCGTCGGAGTCATTACGGTAATCCACTGCTCTCATAAGAAAAACGGGTGGAATCCGTCGCTTCCTCCCCGCTCGGCAAATCCGCCGCGGGGGAAAAGAAAGAGGACATGCACATTATTTACGGCGCGGACGCGCCGTAAACAATGCATTGTCTAAAGGGGCCGGGAGCGGCCCCCCCGCCCGCGCTCCGGGCCCCGCCCCCGTCCCGCCCCGTATTCACGGCGGATTTGTGCGCTCAATACGGCGCACAAATCCGTCGGGAATAAGCCGTGTGAACACGGCCTAGGTGTAAGACTTTGTTGCTCATAGCAACCAATCAGAGCTCCCCTTTCATTTCATATGGTGCTGTGAAAACATGAAAGTTGAACTCTTATTGGTTGTTATGGCCAACAAAGACAGTCTTACTGCTAGACAGTTTTTTATACATGAGCCCCTATGTGGTGGTATTATTCAATCATCATGTGTGGTATTATTCAGTTACTACAGTATGTGGTTGTGATACGTGATCATGATGTGGCGTTATTACCTGATTTTTGTAAAGTGGTATAATTAATTATATTAGTGTTTGTTGGGTCAGTAACAGTACAGTGATCTTTGCTCCTTGTATAGAGGTATTATGTGGTCACTGTATGACCATTATCCATGGTATCAGCATAGAACATTGTCTTACAGTTATTTGTATGGATTTATGTATATACAATACTTTACATACATATTTATTGTTTTGATCAATGAGGCCCATTGGGGCACATTTATCAATACTGTCGAACTCTTAAACAGTGTAAAGTTAAACTAGATAGTCTTAAAACACTCTATATTTATCATAGTGTTGATAAATATGGTGCATGTTACACCTGTCTATTCTAACTTTGCACCTTTTAATGTCTTACTTTATGCCATTAAGGGCCACATGTATGAAAACTGTCTAGGCCTAAAACTCTCTTTGTGGCCCATAGCAACCAATCAGACCACCCCTTTCATTTCAGATAGAGCTCTCGAAAAATGAAAGGGGTGCTCTGATTGACTGTGATGGGTAACAAAGAGAGTTTTAGACCTAGACAGTTTTCATACATGTGGCCCTAAGTGCGGTGCTTTCGGAGCACGGCATCGCAAGATAAGCCACACTCCCTTTCCACAAACTCACACCCCCTTTTACCGAGGTCATGTCCCTTATATTGGATGAGGTACAAAGATGTCTAGAAAATGTCTTAAACACATAATAAATATGGTTCAAAGCGTGTACACAATTATTGTTGCTGCAAGTTGTGCCAGAATTCTGCTTGATAAATATGCCCCTCTGTGTCAAAACGAGTACATCTGTATAATATGGCACAGTACAATAATTGATACATTATATAAGTATGCTTTATGTGCATAGGACAGGAAAATGCCAGGAAAATTAAATACATATTCTGTATAGTTTCTAACATTATATTTGCTACACTATATTTATTAACTGACACCTTTTCCTATATAACTTTATTATGAGTAACTGATAAAAATTGTACAGCTTTTTGTGGTATATTTGATGCTGTACAGTTTTAGAACAATGGATAATTTGCCAAAATACAGTTTGGACAACCATTGAACCTATAATATTATAGTTCCATGACTACTTGATTTGTGTCAAAACCATTTCATTTCCCTGAAGCTCTTGCTAATCCAGCTACAAGTAAGGAAATCTGCTAATGTCTCTCTTCTAGTGGATAAAGTATTTCCATACATGTTCTTCTCCAATGTGTTTGCCAACATGGACTTCTGCCATCCTACTGTGCAGGAAGACAAAATGAACTGGCATGAATATAAGATGTACAGTGTATGCTATATATTGGTGAGCTATAAATACTCATACTTCATTATGTGCTTTCATTGAGAGCTTGAGAAGAAAATATAGCACTATTATAAAAAGAACCCTAAGTACTAACAGGAATAATATTGTTTGAATAAGGTTTACCCCAAAATTAATATAAAATCACTGCATTAACACTGAACGTGCCTGATCAAAAATGTACAGTTGCTAAACACATGAATTGATAAAGAAAGTTGTTTTGGCTGACACAAACAATATTTTTAGACCCCAATTAATATTATAGATTGTAAGCCCTTGCAGGCAAGGAGTGTCCTCTCCTTTTGTACCATTTTTAGTCATTTAGTGTTGCCATTGTACATTGTTATATACAGTATGTAACCTCCCCTCCCCACTTGAATGTACAGTGGCCTAGATTAATAGCGCTTTAAAATAAATAACAATAATAACAACTTGTACCGTAATCTCTTAAGGACCGAGCGTTTTTTTTTTTTGGCTGACACATTCGTTTTCCCTTCCTTGCCTTCGAAGAGCCATAACTTTTAGATTTTTACATGTAAATAGACATGTGAGGGCGTTTAATTTGCGGTACAAGATGTACTTTATAATGGTGTCATTCACCATGAACCATAGAATATACTGGGAAATCATAAAAAATTCTAAATGGCTCAAAAAAGGTTTTCTTCTTATAGCGTTCACTCTCCAATATAAATGTGTTATCTGTATTCTACAGTGTGATATGATTCTGGCAATATCAAATATGTAGGGTTTGCGTTATGTTATAGTTATGTGAAAAAAAATCCAAACATTTTTGATTTTTGAAATTTGTGCCGCAGCACAAATTTCTGTGACCATATAACTTATATGCACTTCCACCCATAGACCTGAGAGAGGGTGCATTTTTTGCGGACTGAAGTGTACTTTTTATTGGTACCATTTTGGGATACGTGCGACTTTTGTGATCACTTTTATTCCAATTTTTAGGGGTCTAAAATTACCAAAAAAACATAATTTTGGCATTTGGATTTTTTTTCTTCTACCGCCGAGTTGTCTAAGGGATTAAACAGCACGGAATGGAGCCGGCTCCATTCGGTGCTTTTACCAGCCGTGTCAGCTGCATTTAGCAGCCGGCACCCACTTATGTAGCGGGATCACTCCATGATCCCACTTTATAGCCACTTAGCGACAATGGGACAAAGTTAACATCTAGGGCGAGCCTGTTTTCTGGCGAAAACGGCGCCTCACCGATCCGAATCCCCTGTCAGATGCAGTGATGCGATGTTAGGCGCAACCTTCGCCACTTTCGACTGCGCCTAACGTGAAGGGGCGTGCAATGGGTGTGGTGTGGGCGTTCTGGGGCGGGACGCGGCGCATTCGAAAACTCCGAGGCATTAATGATCGCGGCTCGGCAAAGTGCAGCGCATTGCAGCGCTCGCCAGCTTTGACAGGCAGACCTAGATGAAGTTGGTCTAAATGAGCCGGAGGAGGCGAAGTGAAGCGAGAACGTAACATGAGAGGAAACATATAGAAGATTGCAAAAGAAATCCATCTCAGCGCTCAGCTCCGTGTGGCATGGAGTATGATTCCAAAAAAAAAGTTTTTATTACGTGTAAAACATTATCACAAAAAGAGCTCAAACCACCTAAAAAAAATAAAATAAAAAAAAATCACTTTCCAAAAATCTAGAACGGCTCAACATCAGGAATTAGGATATTGGAAAATTCCCGGGAAATACAGTAATTCAAATTCTGTAAGCGCTTCTCATTGGTCGGCCCAGAACCAGCCAATCAGAATAGGAGCGACAGTGACCCATTAAAACCTAGGGGAAAGTTTTGACCAATCAATTCAAAGGCGGGACAGTTCAAATACAGTAAAAATGAAAGAAAAGAGCTGATTGGTTGAACTAGCGGGGGCTTGCTACCCCGGGCCAATCAGAGCGCGAGCTACTTTCTCCCATTGTAGTCTATGGACAGATCGGGGCACTGAAATCTCAGCGCCGTGAGGCATGGAGTATTAGTAAATAAATCGTTTTTATTAAGTGTAAAATATTCTCTGGAAAAGAGCTAAAATCTTCTATAAACATACAGAAATAAAATCCCTAACAACGCGTTTGTCGCCAAGACCGGCACAACATCAGGTATTGGGATATAGAGAATTGCCGGGAAATACAGTAATTCAAATTCTGTAAGCTCTTCTCATTGGTCGGCATAAACCAGCCAATCAGAATAGGAGCGACAGTGAACCATTATAACCTATGGAGAAGTATGGACCAATCAAATGAAAAGGCGGGACCCGTTCAAAATACAGTAAAAAGGCAGAAAAGAGCTATTGGTTGAGCCCCCGGCGAAAAGATATGAATCCATCAATCATATGTAGTGCGTCTATTTTGATGGAGAAAAAAGGGGGCGATAGAAGGGCCCCTAAAATTATTACTGTCTATGGAAATATTCTAAATACGGATTCGATTGGGGGGGGGGGGAAGAGGCGCTCGTCCAGCTTAGCCAATCAGTGGGTGAGCTACCTTCTCATATATTTCTATGGGGAAAAGAAATGCATAGCGAGCTCTGTTTGTGTTTGGCCAAGTTAAAAGAGCGCGGTTATTTGGACTAATTTGGGGGAGAGAGCGACGCTCTTATGGGGTTTTCTAATGCAATCTATAATAAAATGTACGTGCCCGAAAGCAAATGATAACACTCATTAAGTTGTACCGATGTGTATATAAAATGAACATGAATATGGGGGTAACGAAAATAAACAAATAAATATGATTTCAATGAGTTAATTTTTCTTTCTTTATTTTCGTTAGCCAATGAACAATAATATGGGTGTGACGAAAATAAAGAAATAAAAATTAATTAATTAATTAATTCATTAATTAATTAATTCTGTCTCCCCAGAGTTGTCTTTTCTCAAGACTAAATAAGTTTAATTCTTTTAAATTCTCCTCATAACTAAAATGCTCCATTCCCCTTCAAACGGCTTATTTCGGGCACGGATTCCAGCCGTATTGCATGCCGTACTGCACTGCAATACGGCTGGAATCCGTGTCAGCCTTTACGGTAATCCACAGTTCTCATAGAGAACTATGGATTCCGTCTCTCCTCCCCGCTCGGCGAATATGCAGAGGGGGGAGAAAGTGACATGCACATTATCCCGGCGGGATAAGCGCCGTGGATAATGACTGTCTATTGGGCCGGTGAGCTGCCGCCCCCGCCCCGTATTCAAGCCGTAATTGTGGGCGAAATCCGTCCTGCAATTACGGCTTGAATAAGCCGTGTGAACCCCGCCTTATAAGTTTGGTTGCTCGTCTTTGCACTCTCTGTAGCTCAATGACATCTTCTCTATAAACTGGAGTCCAAAACTGAACAGTATATTCCAAGTGAGGCCGCACCAATGCTTTATACAGCAATAATATTACATCCCTGTCCCGCGAGTCCATGCCTGTTTTAATACATTCTGTAAGAGTACAAGGCGTAGAGTTTCGACGGAATGCATCTATCACAAAGGTGTCTGGCCTCGGTGATATGAAAAACCCTATAGTTTTTTGCCAGCGATGTTATGTTGCTGAGTCCGTTAATATTGTGGTAGTTCAGGTCTGGGTTTTTTATGGAGCGGCTGGAGAACCCGGGCCTTACCAGGCATATATAAGGCAGCTGACACAGCTCAGGGTGGAGATGTGTGATATTGCTGGAAGCATCTGTGTAGTGAGGAAGTGTAAAGCTGCCTACAGGTTTCTGTGTAAGGGATGATCTCTCCTTAGGGAGAGCGCTTTGTGATATACAAGTTTCTGTGAAAATCTATACGGCTGACCTGGTGAGGTTGTTTCATGTTGCCTTATTGTTACACTCTAAAGAAAGGACTGTCTCTGTTTTCTGTAATAAGCTGAAGGAAGCACATTTTCTTTTGTTCATGTCAGACAGACAATAAACTTTGTGTTACGTTTTGCATCTAAACCTGTGTCTGTGCTAAACATGCGACTACCTATGAGCTGACATCCCTACAATGCCAATATCCTGCTTGCCTTAACCTCTTAGCGGCCCTGGGCGTAAGAGTCTCCAGGCCGCTAAGGGGCTTTCAGGGGGATTGCCCCCGCGACCCTCCCGCACAGCCCCCGGTGTTAGGCTAATTTGCTGCTAACACTCGGCCGTTACAGCGCAAACGGCAGAGTCGCCCGCCCCGCGCTGTTTAAACCCATCAGACACCGCGGCAAAGATGGCCGTGCGTCTAAAATGAATCGCGATCGGTGCCCCGCACCGATCTTGAGGTGATCGGCCCCCGTCGCACCCTTGCTGCAACGATCCGACCACCGACATGGAAGTGGGGACCCTTTGGGGAAGGCTCCTGTCACTTCCCTGCCCGGGTTTTGCCCCACTTCCGTCGCAAAACAGGAAGTGGGGAAACCGCCATATTTGTTTCCCCTAATGCATTGCCTATGCAATGCATTAGACTGTTTGGCAATTGCGCCACCTAAATGGTCAAGTACATGTGGCCTCAATGTTACAGGAAAAAAACAAACAAAGTTTTATAGTACAAAAAAAAAATATTAAAAGTTCAAATCCCCCCCTTTCTCATTTTACAAATAAAAACAATAAAATAATAAAAAAGTTACACATATTTGTATCCCGCATCTGAAAAAAGTCCGATCTATAAAAATATAACATCATTTATCCCGTACGCCTAACACCATAGAAGAAAAAAAATTCCAAACGCCAAAATTGCGTTTTTTGATCATTTTATGTCACTTAAAAAATTGAATAAAAGTGATCAAAAAAGTCGCATCCATTCCAAAACTGCTAGCGATAAAAAGAACACTTCAGCCCTCAAAAATGCACCCTCATGACATCCGTAGGGTTTAGTACAAAAAAGTTATTGGTCGCACAAACTGGCGCCGTGTTGCAAAGTAAAAAAAGAAAATGTTTGGAATTTTTTTACAGTACCAAAACATAACGGAAACCCTACATGTTTGGTATTGCCGGATTCATATCAACATGAAGAATACAGAAAACAAATTGTATTGACCGAAGATTGAACGCCTTAAAAGCTAAAACCCCGCATACATGGCGGAAATACGTTTTTTTTAAAAATTTGTACCACTTGGAATTTTTTTGCGGTTTCCCTGTATATTCTATAGTATAGTGAATAAAAACATTAGAAAGTACATCTTGTCCCGCAAAATAAAAGCCCTCATGTGTCTATGTAGGTGGAAAAATAAAAAAGTTATGGCTCTGGAAAGGCGAGGAGGTAAAAACTAACGTGACAACAAAAAAGAAACCGCCGGGTCCTTAAGGGGTTAAAGGCTGCTGATTAACATTCTGTTCTGTAATCCATCATCTACAAGAACGCCCAGATCTTTCTCAAAAAGTGATTCTCCCAGTTTTTTTTTTCCTCTAGGACATACAATGCCTGCAGATTATTAGTACCAAGATGCAGAACTTTACATTTATCCACATTGAAGCTCATTTGCCAAGTAGATGCCCAAACACTCAGTGTGTCCAGGTTTGCTTGCACTTTATGAACATCTTCCATAGATTGCACTACACTACATAGCTAGATGTCTTTGCAAAAATAGAAACAGTGCTATTAATCCTCTCCACTATATCATTAATAAATACATTGAATTGGAGCCCGGTGCTGAGCCTTGGGGTCACTACTTATAACCGGGGACCATTCACAGTAGGAATCATTTACCACCACTATCTGAGTACGAACCAATAGCCAGTTTTTAATCTAATTACACACTGTTATTTCTAACCCAATGGATTTTACTTTACCCAATAGATGCTTATGAGGGACAGTGTCAAAACACCTTTGCAAAGTCTAAAAATAATATGGTCGACATGTATGTAAAGGGCTGCACCAGAAGTCTGGCGTCTTTTCAGCCTGAAAACTGGTGCAGCCCTGTTTGTTATATGTTTAATCAGGCCCTCTCCAAAATTAGACGCATTATAAAGCACCCGCGGTAATGTGCCTGAGATCGGGAGGCATATAGGAGGTATGTCGCACTACAACTGTATGATTTTAAACATTTATGACTTTTGATCTGCAAATCCAGGCACATTACTGCTGGAACAGGTAAATCACTTTAAAAATGGTTTACCTGAGCCAGAATTGTTACTTAGTAGCTAGAATGCACTAAATCTATTACTCGCAGTAGAACAGGTTCATAGGCGTATTCTACGCTACTAAAGCACGCAAAAAATAATGGCGTGCCAAAATACATACATGTTGCTCTATATCCACAGCTACCCTGCTATCCAGACTTCTACTCACCTCTTCATAAAAACAGATCAGGTTGGTCTGACAGCTTCTGTCTTTAGTAAAACCATGCTGGCAATCACTTATAATGTTATATTCAGCCACATATTCCTGTATATAGTCCCTTATGAGTCCCTCAAATAGTTTTCCCTCAATAGATGTTAAACATAATGGTCTATAATTACCTGGGCAAGACTTGGAGCTTTTTTGAAGATGGGAACCACATTTGCCTTGCGCCAGTCTCCTAGCACTATATCAATCACCTGAGAATCGATAAATATCACAGATACATCCTCATTGGGCCCGTCCACTTCAGCATTGACCACACCCCCATCAGCTACTTTCTCCTGTTTGTATATACAGAACTGAAGAAAATATTTAGTAGCTCTGCCTTCTCCTGGTCCCCAGTGTCCAGCTCCCCATTACTGTTATTTAAGGGTCCCATATGCTCTGACTTTAGTTTTTTGGCATTTATGTGTTTAAAGAATTTTTTCGGTTTGTTTTGCTTTCCTTGGCTTCCTGCCTTTCATTTTGTGTTTTAGCTGATTTGATCACTTTTTACAAATTTCATTCAGCTCTTTGTAATTTTCAAAGGCTAAGGCTGACCTCTGTGCCTTATATTCTCTACATGCCCTTTTAACCGAAGGTAGAAGCCATGTTGGATTTAATTTTAATTGCCTATACTTTTTACCTATAGGAATTCATTTTGCTATAAATTTCCCCAGAGTATGTTTAAAGCCCTCCCATCTGACATTTAAATCATTATGTGATAATAGCTGCTCCCAGTCTATGTCCTGTAGTGCAGCCCTCAATAAGGGGAGATTGGCCTTTTTAAAATTAAATGTTTTTGCCCTCCTGCTCTGTTTGTTTTTCCCAGTTTATACTAAAATGACTAAAATGAATTATATTGTGGTCACTGTTACCAAGATTTTCAGAAACCGTGACTGCTCCAACAAGTTCTGCTTTGTTAGAAATTACCAGATCCAACAGAGCATCACTTCTAGTGGAATCTTCCACAAACTGGCCCATAAAATTATCTTATAACAGGTTGAGGAACTTCCTCTCCTTTGCAGTTAAAACAGAATCATGACCTCAATCAATATCAGGGTAATTGAAGTTGCCCATGATCACCACTGTACCCGCCTGTGCTGCCCATTTAATATATTTATGCAGCTGACCTCTATCTTGTCATTAATGTTGCGGGGGTCTATAGATTACATCAAAAATAATTTTTCTACTTTAACCCCCCCCCTTGTATTTCCACCCACAAGGTTTCCACATCTTCACCAGCTATTGCCTGCTTCACATTTGCCTTCATATCACTCCTTACAAACAGACACACTCCTCCTTCCCATTTGCCCTGAAGACTGTTAACCTTCAGTAAAACCCTGAAGGTTAACAGCCCACTCATGCGAGGAGTTCAGCCATGTCTCAGAAACACCAACAACGTCAATCTGTTCCTCTATAACTAGCACCTCAAGCTCCCTCATTTTGCTTCCTAGACTTTTGGCATTTGTGAATAGACACTTTACATTCCCTTCCAGTTTTACACTTTCAGTCGACGGCATGGGATTATATATAGCAAGTTCATTAGACGGCATAGGTTTACACATTACCTGTTCAGTAGATAGCATGAGATTATACATTACACCTTCAGTAGACAACATGAGATTATACATTTCCTGTTCAGTAGACAGCAGTAGATGGGATTACATGAAATATTGTGGACACCTTTATCATCAATGCAGGTTTGTAACACATGGAACTCCTTATCCGCTGGTCTAGTCCACCCCCATAGACCACTTCTCCACCCGAGGATTAAGTTTGCCCCCTCTCTAACCTACTCCTGCATTTTCTAGATTGTCATCCCTCCTCATCCCTAGTTTAAATACTCCAGCACAACCTTCAAGAATTCTCTCCCCCAGCACTCCATTCAGGTGTAATTTATCTGTAGAAAACAGATTGTACCCCAGTGCTCTAAGAACCTAAACCCTTCTATCCTACATCAAAACTTCAGCCATGTATTTAACTCCCTGAGCTCCCATTGTCTATCCTGTGTAGCGCATGGCACAGGCAGTATTCTGGAGAACATAACCTTGGAGTTCCTATCCTTTCGCTTGGAGCCTAGTTATTTAAAATTATTCCTTAGGATCCTCCACCTTCCATGTATTCTGTTATTGGTCCCAATATGAACCACGACAGCTGGGTCATCGCCAGCCCCTCCCAGTAATTTATCCACCTGGTGCACCACATGCCGAACCCTGGCACCTGGGAGACAGCAAACTATTGAGTTGAGGTGGTCATGGTGACAAATTATTATATCCAACTTCCTGATTATAGAAACCCCTATAACTACTAACAGTCTTTTCCTGCATGCATTCCCATCCCCCCTGACTACTGGTTGGGCTGCTCTTCCAGCTGCAAGGAAGAGCAGTATCCACTAGGGCTGCCATTTCTGAGACTGATGACACAGCATTATCACCAACTTGGCAATTTTGCTAGAAAGCTCAGGAGCAGAAGTGTCCTTCCTTTTTCTGGTTCCCCTAGAACTCCCTCTAACTTCATTAACCCAGCTACACGGCTTGTCCTGCTCATCTCTGTTACTCCACCTCCAACCTTTAGCCCACTAACTGCTTGCTCAGTGAACATAAACACCTGATAAAGTTAGAAGGGTATTCTTGTTTCATTAATCAGCTTTAAACAAGTTCACATAGTTCACATGTAAAAAAAAAAAAAAAAAAAAAGATTATTACTAAATAGATTGCTGTTCTGATTTTGCTTTTCATCTTATCTCCTGCTTGTTGATACATGTTACTATGGCTCCACTGCAGCAGCCCTGATACAGGTTGTGATGTCACTCAGCATTGTGCCAGTTGTAATTAAAGGGGCTTTCTCACCACAGTGATTAGCTTTAAACATGTAAACAAAGGTAAATAAAGACT
Source organism: Phyllomedusa bahiana (assembly GCA_025379985.1). Lineage (NCBI taxonomy): Eukaryota > Metazoa > Chordata > Amphibia > Anura > Hylidae > Phyllomedusa > Phyllomedusa bahiana. The sequence goes on from JAODAL010004278.1 coordinate 91,570, forward strand.
ATTACCAAATGCATTGCTGTCCTGATTTTGATTTGTTTAGGAAATAGAAGAAATATTATCTCCTGCTTGTATACACAAGCTTCCTTTGGTCACCGACCATTTTGCTCCACTCTCATTGCTCCACCTGCCCTGTCTGACCATAGTGACATCACTCCCTGCTGAGTAATATCAGTAAAACAGGAGCTTGTTTACATTACTTAAAAGGGTTGTCTCACTACAAATATTAGCTTTGAACATGTAAGGGCAGGTAATTGAAGACCTTTCCCAAATCTATTGTGTTGTTTTTTTGCTTTATTGAGGAAATAAAATCTCTCGTCTGCTCTGAGTGTGCACAGGTTGGCATCTGAGAGCAGGGAGTGATATCACCATAGATTTGACTGCCAGCAACATGAGAACAGAGTGTGTTATCTCTTTTCTTTGTTATTGACTAATTACTTTTTTAAATCAGAAAGCTTCAGAGCTCATAGATAAGATCTCCCTCTCTCATGTCAATGTATTTAGAGCTGTGAAAGCTGAGCCGATGTGCTTTTTACTGAACAGCGTTAACCATTTTAAGCTCTGTAGCCTTGTGCACTACAGTTTACAAACCTCCTGCATGCATGTTACTGTAACAGGCTCAGCTAGGAACAGCAGAAATGATATGCCAATCACTGCTGTAGAGCCAACCACAGCCTTACCAGGAAGTGCGAGGCTGAAGCTAACTGTGGCTTTTTGAAACAGCATGGTAGAACAACCCTTTAACAGCTGGCACTCACTATATAGGAAGCAATTATAGCTCCTGAACCCCCTTCCTCCCCGGCATTGTGAGAAACATGTAAATCACACATCCAATAGAGGTTAAATAAAATAAAGTTGGTGTGTAATCAATCCAAACAGACATTTCCAAGAATAACAGGTGAAAGTCATATAAGTAAACTTTAAGAAAAAAAAGGAACCACATATTTTTTTTTAATAATTTTTTTTTATTTTCAAAAAAGGAACAGATTTTCTTTGACATAATTACAAAAGTGCAAAAGAGAAAAAAATAACAACATAAAATCCCCCCACCCCTCTCTTCCCTCAACATAAAGAGCATAGTTTAAACTTAGAAAAGCTTCCATATACAGACATTCCGTTTTGCTTCCTAGGATGTATAGGCTGTGATGTCCATCAAGTAATGTCTGTCCGACTCCATCTTTCCGAGTATGTTATGAACAGCGGTGCCATTCCATACAAATAAAAAGGTTTTTGGTTACATAGTATGTTTGCGCCAATACCAGAACCTGAGCAGTAGTATGTGTCTATTGCAAATTCAAAATCCTGTCTGAGTATATACGGAGATACCAGGCCTGGGGTATCAACCAGTTATTCCATAGCTTATAGAACTTAGCAAGGAGCCCCATACAGGTAGTCCCCGACTTACATTGTTCCGACTCACGTCTGTCCCCTAGTTACGAACGGGGACCTCGGAACGATGCAAGCCAGGGACACTTCAGATGTACTCGACTCCTCTGGGAGTCACATACAGCTGAAGACCGAGTAGCTGACAGCGTCCGGGTGCTGCCTTGGCCCGGACGCTGTTGGCGATCTTCACAGCTGTATGCGACTCCTGGGCGCGAATACTGCTGACTAGCCGGTCCCAGTCGGCGTCCTGGAACTGCCTGGGCCCGGGCACCGGGGGGTATCGCTTCGGCTGTTTGCGACTCCGCCCGCAGCGAATACAGCCGAAGACTCTATTGTGGAACAGAGAGTGAGCACTCCCTGCTCCGCAATAGAACTCCGGAAGGCCGCAAGCAGACATGCGACCTTCCGGTGTCTCTGGCGCAGGCAGCCTGCGATGTCATCACGCTGCCTGTGCATCCTGATGACATCACCGGCCATAAGACGGAGAGCGGAGAGAAGACAGAGCCACAGGTAAGCCTCGGAGCAGTGGGGGAGTGAGGTGAGTATTTGTATTTATTTTTTTTAGTAAGCCCTGCCTATACCTGCCTATGAGGGGACAAATACCTGCCTATAGCCTGCCAATGCCTGCCTTTGGGGGACAAATACCTGCCTCTAGCCTGCCTATACCTGCCTATGGGGGACAAATACCTGCCTATACCTGCTATGGGGGATCTATACCTGCCTATGAGGGGACATATACCTGCTATGGGGGGACATATACCTGCCTATGAGGGGACAAATAACTGCCTATACCTGCTATGGGGACATATACCTGCCTATAATTACACACCATACATGTACTAAATATATTGGTTCAGACTTACATACAAATTCAACTTAAGAACGAACCTACAGTCCCTAACCAGTATGTAACCCGGGGACTGCCTGTATTTAGCTGTGAAAACTACAGAAAACAAGTGCTTTTCTAGTTGTCAGAGATTTAACTGCTCACCTTTCTGCATTCTGCTGGCACAACTCACCACTGGCGTGACACCTGTCACCCGGTGTAAGGGATTCCCAATAGATCGCTGCCCGTTCAACACTTTCAGATCTTATATTCCATATTTATTGACAGTAACATACTAAAAGCCAGGACTGTAATCACAGCTGTAACTCCAATCTCTGGACCCGATTTGACTCAAATGGGCCAAAATGTGCTGAATATTATGAATATAATATCAGTCGGAGCCCATTTATTGCTCCGAGACTGTATCTAGCAGAGATCTATGCCTAATATTCAGCACATTTAGGCCCGAGTGAGTCAAATCCAGCCCAGAGATTTGAGTTACAGCTGTGATTACGGTCTTGGCTTTCAGAACATATTTAGCTTTGAAAATCCAAAGACAATATCCTCTCGGCTTAAAAACTGAAGAATCAGTTTTGTTTTATGTCTTAGGTGTACAGCTTTGACTTCCATATTATTCTACGTTATGTTATTCTTTCATATATATTACATTCCTGGCAATGGGCAGCACCTTAGCATTATGAGTTCAAACAAATTGATTTGATTGATTGGGTTTTTCTATGTTATTTTTTTAGATTTGTGGCTTTATTTTCATGCAGTTGTACAGCTACTCAGGTATCATCTGTTGTCTTATTGATGAGGAACATGTTTAATAAAAAGTGGTCACAAAAACAATTAAAATAAAGTATAGCAGCTCTGTAATATATCATTATTTTTAGGCTATGTTCAATCGACAATTATTGGGACGTATCTCGCCCCATAATTAGCTTCGTACTGCACTAAATACGTGGCGAGATACGTCCCAATAATTACGGTAAACCCCACAGTTCCTCATAGAGAACTATGGATTACGTCTCCTCTCCCCGCTCGGACAATACGCCGCGGAGGGAGATAAATGACATGTCATTTACTAGCGGCGTATATGCACCGAGAATAATGAATGTCTATGGGGCCGGCGGGCTCCCGCCCCCGCTCCCGAACACGCAGCATAATTGCGGGCGAAATACATCCCCGCTATTACACCGTGTGAACATAGCCTTACTGTTAATTTATAATTAACATAGTTAAAAAAAAACTTAATGGAAACAGCCAACAGGCTGCTGTGATGACTTTAATATTTCCCATCCCAGACATTTATGGTATATCAATAGGAGAAGTTCAAGTACAGTGGTTGTGTTTGCACTTGGCTATTCTATGAACTCATATTGAAATAAATGCAGAGTAATTATGCAAACAAGGCCACTTTTCTATTCTGAACAGGGAGTTTCAGGGAGCATTCACTACATAGTACAGGACATGTACCTTTTACTGTAGGTATTAAAGGAAATGTATTATCAAAAAATTAGTCATTGTTTAAGTCCCATTTTTATGTTAAACACATTTGGTAGGACTTTTTTTTTCATATCACTTTCAATATTCCTAATAATTCTTAAATCTTGCAGTTTTCACTTTGGTCACTAGGTCTTGTTTGCACTGTTTTAACAGCAATCAGAGAGATGCTTTACAGTAGCTTCATGCACATAGGAGACTTAAGACTGACTCAGTCCCATTCACTTCTATAGGAGAGTTTTCAAAGTAATCCCTCTATGCCCCTGGGAAGAAATCACTGTGCAGGGAGGTAAAAGGGTGAACTTTGACTATCTCCTCTTGTGACTGGTGGATCCTGTGTTATCTATTCACACTGGTGTCTGTGTCTCCTTTCAGTTTGACCCTCTTTGTGCTGATAATGAGCAGACAACTGAGAATCTTTCTGTACAGAACAGGAAGTGCCCAGACAATTATTAGGCTTAGTGGCCAAAGTGAAAACTGCAGGACTTAAGAATTATTAAAAAATATTGAAAGTGATATGGAAAATTAAAACAAATAAACAAAAATTCTAAAAAAACGTGTTGAACATAAACATTTTTGATGACACATTCCCTTTAATAGCATTTCCTATTGATCTGCCATAAATGTCTGAGATGAGAAAACTTCTTTAATTCCTCATATCCCATAGCTCATTAGAACATGAATATACAAGTATTACAGTTATGTACTCAAATAATTACCCAGTTGCAAAGTATATTAAGACAAACCAACTTTATTTGAAATGAAAAGAAACTTATAATAATACCTGTCAATAGCAGTAAGCCTTCTTGTGGTTGGTTGTCAGACAGCAAAATTTAGAGTATATCACAGCAAAATCTCAGGGTAACTACTCATTGTTGCTTCTCTTGGATCTCTCTGCAGCATTTGACACTGTGGATCACCAACTTCTCCTCAGCATGCTCAGCACCATTGGCCTCCAGGACACCGCCCCCTCGCTGGTTCTCGTCCTACCTCTCTGACCGCTCCCTTCAGTGTCTCGTTTTCTGGTTCCACCTCCTCTCCTCTTCCTCTTGCTGTTGGGGGTTCCTCAGGGATCAGTTTTAGGTCCTCTCCTCTTTTCATTTTTACACAGCCCCCAGTGGGACAAACCCATCAGAAAGATTTGGCTTCCATTACCATCTCTATGCGGATGAACCCCAATTTATACACCTCCTCCCGTGACATCACTCCAGCCTTGCTACATAACACCAGGACTGTCCTGTCCGCTGTCTCTGACATCATGTCCTCTCTCCATCTGAAACAAAACCTCACTAAGACTAAACCCTTCTTGTCTTTCCGCCATCTACAACCAACCCCCCCGCTATTTCTGTTTCTGTATGTGGTACCACCATTTCTCTAGGCAGCAGGCCCGCTGTCTAGGGGTTTTTTAATTGGATTCTGATCTGACCCCTTTACCCCATAAAATCCAATCCCTTTCCTGCTCCTGTCACCTGCACCTCAAGAATATCTCCAAAATCCGTCCATTTCTCACTGTGGAAACGACTCAAAATCTCATACTGCTCTTATTCTTTTCGTCTTGACTACTGCAACTCCTTGCTTTATCGGTCCTCCCTCTCTGCAAACTCTCCCCTCTCCAATCTGTCCAGAATGCAGCACCAGGCTTGTCTTTCTCTCCAGCCGCTATAAATGATGCCTCTACCCTGTGTCAGTCACTGCACTGGTTGCCCATCCAGTACAAGGATACAGTAAAACTCCCGCACCTCACCCATAAAGCTCTCCACAGCCTGCTCCCTCCCAAAAACTCCTCCCTAGTCTCTGTCTACCGCCCTACCCGTGCTCTCCGCTCTGCTGATATCAGACTACATTCCTCAATCATCCGATCCTCCCATGCCCGCCTACAAAGATTTCACACGTGCGGCACCAATTCTCTGGAATATGCTACCGCGGGCGATCAGGCACATTCACAACCCTCACAGTTAAAGAGGGCCCAGAAACACATCTTCTCGGGTTGGCCCACCAAGATCCCTAACTGCTATCACACACATCTGTCACCCCTGCACTTGGGCCCTCACAGGCACTTATCATGTATATAGATGTACAGTCTGGGTGGCAGGTTCATCCATTTTTCATGTAAACCACCCCCTATTTATGAAAAATGGCCGGGACCATTGTAAACTTGGGCACTTCTTACCGTATGTTTCAACCCATACACCCCTTTAAAGATTGTAAGCTCTCACAAGCAGGCCCTCACACCCTTGTGTCTCATTTGTAAGTACTTTAATGTGTAATGACTGGTTTACCCTTGAATTTGTAAAGTGCTGCGGAATATGTTGGCGCATAGAAAAAAAAGATTATAATTATTATTATTATTATTAAAGATGATAAGTTTTGCAATTAATTTACTAGTTAGCCAGTGTCAGTTAGGTTGTTCACATTGCGTTTTTGCAGCCTGTTCGTGGTATCTTTTAGCATAAAAAATGTATTCTTATAGATACCGCGGCAGGGCCATTACCTTCTATAGGGAAATGTATTATTAATTTGACTACATTTTTCATATTTAGCGAATGTATCCAGTTTCTGCTCTGGACACAATAGTGTGGTCAATCATGCTCTTGTATCTAATGCAGAAACAGGACACGTTCGCTAAAGAGCTATCAGTTGGGATACTGATGGATGCCACGTATGGGCTGCCAAGACCTGATGTAAACTTAGGCTAATTTTGGCCACAAATGTGAGTCCGCAAATTTCAACATTTTGTCATGGCACTTTTATTTTCAGCTTCTAGGTTCCAGTAACTAGAGCCTGTAAAGGATTCAGTATGCTACTGCATAAAAGGGTTAATAACAATTACTGAAAACAACTTTCCCAGCCACAATGCAATAGAACAATAGAAGCACACAGAAATAAAGCAATTATGGGAAGATTTGTAGCCAGTAAGGCTTTGAACTTAATGGGATGGTAAAATGCACAGCTTTTCTTAAAGTCATTATAATTAGCAGTTCTGTTTGGATTTCCCTCAGCCAATTATCCTTTCCGGGTTCATACAAATATATTTATGTTTGTAGTATTAAGTAACTGCAACCCTAGAGGTAAAACCAAAACTATTTAAACTATGTGTGAGCCATCAAAGCCCTATTATTTTACTGAGGTTTAAAATTATGATTACAAATTTACAGTTACTGGCAGTGTGGAAACCTTTCCATTTACAGCCACACACAAGGCAATTAAATGAAGATAGGAATTTACTGTTGCACAGTTTATTCTTAAAATCATAGTAGTGGTTACATAGATATTTAGCAAATATGTAAACTCGGCAATAATCCAAAACTATTCTACTGAAAGAATATATATTATACTGTTGTTTTGAAAATTCTAGCTCTTTGTAAAGTTCTCTTTTCCATTGTTCATTAACATGTTTAGTACAATAATTAGAGTAACAGTCCATACAAATACTTTCATTCAAGTCAATTTACTGTTTAAATTAGGCAATAGAATAGAATTACAAAATATAAAATTTCTTGAGTCATTGTGGAAAACCACATCTGGAGTATTGCATTTAAAATGCGCCACATCGACATATGTATTAATATTCTTTACTGTAACATTAGCATTAAAACAAGCTCTAGAATTCTTTGTGTCTAAAACATGCTCAGTTTTGACACACTGACAAGATGGACATTCCTTTGGTAAACGGGTGCAATGCTGTACGGTAGAAAAATGCAACAAAATTTAGTTGGGATTGTTTGGAAAAACTAACCCAACTAATACATGGTTTGAAATTAGATGTGCCTATGCATGCGGTGAATTTAATCTGACGCATTTCTGGACTGTCTGGTATAGGTCCGTCCACAAGACAGGTATTTCAAGTCTGAATCTACGTAGATTCCGATTTGAAATACTCGTCTAAATAACTGCCAGATATGGGTAACCTAACTGAGTAAGGCATAAAATGCGATCTTTAATAAAGAGAATCAAAAAATTAATTTATAATCAAAGGATTATAAAGACTCACTACATAAAGCAATATGAGTTACAGTCTACAAATTAATACAAAGGGGGTCAAACCACAAATGACAGATTCACCACATCCAAAATTCCATAAAGGGGATGATCTTCCTGTGTAATGATGTGGTTCCAATAAGGGTAGAGTAATACCCTCTGGAAAAAATTATAATACTCACCCTAAATTACCCTCAATACGGTAACTATTCCTTCGTGGAGCTTGCTCCCCAAATAGGGTGACCCCACAGAAATTATCCTTATCTAGCCCTATTGCTCACCCTGTGCAATTAAATTCATATGCGTTTCATCCAGATAGTGGTTTGAACTCGTCATTGGGAAAAAAAGTGGTGAAAAAATATGTGAATCCCATCAGAAAGACAGGTAGTAAGTAGCCTGGTGTGGGCTACGAAGGAGGAGCTTTATATACCACATAAGTGACCAGAAAGCTCCTCCTTTAAGCAATTAACAATTTGTCCCAGTGGTACATCATAAACCATAGAAGGTATATAAGAGAAAACTCACTAATATATGTGGGACGTCTACAAATTAATTCAGAGAGTCCCACCCCAGGGCCGGCCACGGGGTGGGCCTCACTGATTCAAATGATCACGCATGCCGCCTGCTGACAAAGGAAGGAGGAGGGGCCGCCCGGCTGCTCAGTCACAAGCTGCTGCGTGCTGAAGAAGCAATAAGTTACACTGAAATGCATTACTATGGCACGCAGCGTGACTCGCAGTGCGCCCCCCCCCCCCAAGCAGCGCCGGGTCCCTATTTTTAACAGGGATGCCAGGACTTCCCAGTCCTGTTGGGCCCCTGAATGTTGTGGGGCCCCGCACAAGGCCCCTGAAACTTGTGGGGCTCCCATAAGGCCCCTGAGTATTGTGAGGCCCCGATAAAGGCCCCTGAGTATTGTGGGACCCTGCACAAGGCACATGAGTATGGTGGGACCCTGCACAAGGCCCATGAGTATTGTGGGACCCTGCACAAGGCCCCTGATTATTGTCGGACCCTGCAAAAGGCCCCTGAGTATTGTGGGGCACTGCTCAAGGTCCTGGAGATTATGGGGGCCCCACTCAAAGCCCCTCACCAGACCTGTGGGGTCCCACACGTCTGGGGGAACTTGAGTGGGGCTGCAAGCGGTGGCTGAGTAGGACCACTCAAGTTTGCTCCATGTGGGTCCCCACTCAAGTTCTCCCTCTACCTACGAGGGCCTTCTACCAGGCTACCTACCTACTGGGACCCACTATCTACCTACCTATGGGGGTCCCTATAAAATTAACCACCAGGGCACCAAAGGGGTAATTATTACTATTTGGAGTACTATGGATGGGTAGTTTTTTCCTAGAGGTGTGTGTACAGGTGGTACCTTGAGTCTCAGGTGTTTGTGTTGTGAATTCTGCAGGGACGAGTGGTGTCCAGGAGAAGTCCTCATGGTGGCCAGGACCAGATGGAGAAGAAAGGTGAAAGTGAACGACTTATCAGACGTCGTCACCTGTGAGTCACTAAAGGTAACTGTACTGTGTCCACTTTTATCTACCACTATGGGCCCCATGTATGTAAACTGTCTAGGTGTAAGACTTTCTTTGTTGTCCATAGTCTTAGACCTAGACAGTTTTCATACATGTCCCCCGTATGGTGGTAATATTGGTGTCATTGTAATGGATTATATTCAGTAACAGTATCATGGCATTATTCTGTATCTTTGGAGTTATGTGGTGATAATGTGGCTGTATTACTTGGTCTTCGGATATTGTGGTTATTGGTAATATTGGCTTTAGTATGCTGGTTTGGTCAGTAACATTATAGTGATATTAGTCACCATACGTAGTGACATACGGCGGTATTATTTGGTTTTGTATATTGTTTGGTTATATTGGTCTGGCTATACTGGTTTGTTCTACAACATTGCAGTGGTATAAGTCACCATATGGTAGTGATATGTTGCGGTATTATTTGTTCTTTGTATATTGTTGGGTTATATTGGTCTGGGTATACTGGTTTGGTCAGTAACATTACCTAGTGGTTGATCATGCAGTGTTATTTGCTGGCCCTTGTATACGTACTCATTACTGCAATATACTGTAGATAAACTGTATGTTGTAAAATGCAACAAGAACTAAATCCAAAGACAATGGCACAATTACATTTTTTTCCTGGGGTTGGTGGGCAGTTGTTGCTGGGCATGATTGTTGGGGGCAGAGCAATGGGTTTTTACAGGGGGCGGGGTTGACTGGGGGTAGGGTTGTTTGGGGCCAGGTGCTTTAGCCGTAGGGGGCTCTGAAATTTCTGATGGCAGCCCTAGTTTTCTCAAGTGCACACACATGTGTTGTGGAAGCCGCTGGGGACAGATCGGGCGCACGTGCACTTCCATATGTGCGGACGCATGCGCTGTGTAAACTAACGCTGGGGACCGAGTGGTTGCATGCGCACTTTCGTGTATGCCTACGCATGCACGCTCCCCAGCCTCAAAAGCAACCTGAAAACCCATCTTTTCAGGATTGCCTATAACCAACAATAACCTTGCTGTCACTACACACTCCACAAACATGTCTGCCCCTCACCATCTGTCTCTTCCCACCTTCCTTTTAGAGTGTAAGAGCCCTCACGGGCAGGGACATCTCTCCTTCTGTACCAGTTGTTAGTTATTAATTTGTCACCTTTTTACTTGTTTGACCTATGTTATGTATGAAACCTGAATGTACAGCGCCCTGGAACGAAGGGGCGCTCAAACATAAATAATAATAATAATAAAAATAATAATAGGAGATGCTGTAATGCTGCATCTATTGGGTAATCTCATTCAAGTATTTCTAACGGATCCTCATTAATTATATGCTTGGTATGTAACCATTGGATTCAGTTGTAAATATGGCCATATTATATGTCTCTGTATATACGTATACACCTCCTATGGTTTATGATGTACCACTGCGAAAAAATTGTTTATTGTTTAGGGGCGGAGCTTGCTGGTCCCTCATGTGGTATATAAAGTTCCTCCTTTGTAGCCCATACCAGGCTACTTGGCTACTTAATGCCTCTCTCAGACAGGTCTACCTACCTGTCTTTCTGATGGGTTTTACTAAATTTCTTCACCACTTTTTTGCCACTAACGAGTCCAAATTATCTGGATGAAACGTCCATGTGTTTAAATGCACAGGGTGAGCAATAGGGCTAAGTAAGGGCGTCGCCCTTTTCGAGGAGCAAGCTCTGCAAAGGGATAGTAATCATATTTAGGGTAATTTAGGGTGAGTATTATTATTTTTCCTAGACAGAATTTCTGCGATTATTGGGCACCCTACTCTTATTGGAATCACATTATTACACAGAAAGATCATCCCCCTTATGGATCTTTGTATGTGGTGAGTCTATCATTTGAGGTTTGACCCCCTTTGTATTTATTTGTAGACTGTGACCCATATTGGTTTATGTAGTGAGTCTTTATTATCTATTCATTATTAATTATTTTCTTTTATTTCTTTTTATTAACCCATTAAGGACCGAGCGCTTTTTTTCATTGACATGTACGTTTCTTGCTCCCTGCCTTCCAGGAGCCATAACTTTTTTTATTTTTCCACCTACCTAGACAAGTATAGGCTTTTATTTAGAGGGACACGATGTACTTTCTAATGGTGTCATTCACCATACCATAGAATATACTGGGAAACCTAAAAAAAAAATCCAAGTGAGGCAAATCAAGAAAAAAACATACTTGCGCGATAGTTGCAGGGATTTTATTTAGGGTGTTCACTCTATGGTGTAAATGATGTGTTCTCTGTATTCTGCATATTGATATGATTCCAGCAACACCAAACATGTAGGGTTTTTGTTAGGTTATAGTAACATAAAAAAAAAAAATCCAAACATTTTCTATTTTTGACATTTGCACGTTGGAGCCATGCCCATAACTTTTTTGTACTAAGACTTGTGTGAGGGTAAATTTTTTTGCAGGCTGAAGTGTACTTTTTATTGGTACCAGTTTAGAATACATGCAACTTTTTTTTTCTTCTACAGTGTTCAGCGTAAAGGATAAATGATGTTATATTTTAATAGATTGGACTTTTTCGGATGCGGAGATACCAAATATGTGTAACTTCTTTTATACATTAAATCCCCCTAGGGTACGTCACTACTAGGTGGTGCAATCATTTATACAGCATGATGCATTTTATAAACAATGCATTAAGGTGTACTAATATGATGGTCTCACTACTTCCTGCCTAGGGCAGGAAAGAGTGAAACAAAAAACATGGCGGTGATGGAAGCCTTCAAAAGGCTTCTCGCTGCCATGTTAAGCAATTGGAGCACAGCGATCTCGTAGCTGATGTCCCAATTGGAGTAAGAAAATGATCCATCCCACGCTGTAACCGACGTCTGTTAGCTGCAATTAGCAGCAACAAAGCCCCTTACCAGCACTGGGTCATAAGTTTATGTCGAGTCTCATTAAGGGATTAAAGGTTATGTTTTATACCTTGTTCAATAAGATTACTTATATCTGGCAGTGATTTATTTGATGATTTGTTTCGAGTTTCCATATTATTGATTACTTTATATCAGCAGTGATTTGAAATACTCGTCTAAGACCAAATGTAAAATCATCTCCATTGACCTCAATAGAAAATATGTGTTGTAGGAGTAAAAAATCTTGGAACATATTCAATCTTCCGCCATATTCCATGTCGAAAAACACTTCCAAAACATCTCTATGTCAATTCTGTGTCCAAAACCCTATAGAGATTATTATTATTATTATTATTATTATTTATTTTAAAGCGCCATTGATTCCAGGGCGCTGTACATTCAAGGGGGTTACATACATTACATAAGTCAAACGAGTACAGTGATAAGGGATAATGACAATTGGCACGACAGAGGGAGAGAGGACCCTACCCGTGAGGGCTTACAATCTACAAGGAGGGGGAAAGAGACAGGGGTGAGGGGCCAGACATGTCTGTAGAGGAAGTAGTGACAAGTTTAGTGAAGGTTATAGGCAAGCCTGAAGAAATGGGTTTTCAGGTTGCTTTGAAGCTGGTGAAAGTGGAGGAGAGACTGATGTGTTGGGGCAGTGAGTTCCAGAGTGTGGGTGAAGCACGGGAGAAGTCTTGGAGACGGTTGTGTGAGGAGATGATAAGGGAGAGAGAGAGGAAGGAAAGGTCCTGTGAGGAGCGGGAGAGTGCGTGGGGGGAGATATTTGGAAATCAGGGCAGAGATGTAGTGGAGGGAGAGGTCATGGAGAGCCTTGTAGGTCATGGTTAGTAGCTTGAAATGAATTCGCGGGCAATGGGAAGCCAGTGAAGGGATTGGCAGAGGGGTAGAGGCAGAGGAGTAGCGAGGAGAGAGGTGGATACGCCGGGCAGCAGAGTTAAGGATGGATTGGAGTGGAGCGAGGGTGCTAGCTGGGAGGCCACTGAGAAGGATGTTGCAGTAGTCTAGGCGGGAGATGACAAGGGCATGGACCAGCATTTTTGTAGTGTCATAGCCGAGGATGTTTTTCAGGTGGAGGCGGCAGGCAGAGGTGATTGTTTTGATGTGTGTTTTGAAAGATAAAGCAGAGTCTAGGATTACCCCAAGACAGCGGACTTGTGGGACCGGTGAAAGTGTAGAGCCGTTGACTGTAATAGAGAGATCAGGGGCAGGGGTAGAGTTGGATGGTGGAAAGATGATGAGTTCTGTTTTCTCCACATTTAGTTTTAGGAGACGTGATGAGAAGAGGAGGAAATGGAGGACAGACAGTCAGGGATCCGGGAGAGTAGAGAAGTGACATCTGGGCCAGAGATGTAGAGTTGGGTATCATCAGCATACAGGTGGTAATGAAAGCCATGTGAGGTATGAGCTGACCGAGGCCAAGGGTGTAGATAGAGAGAGTAGTGGACCAGGACTGGACCTTTGGGGACACCACAGAGAGTGGCCGGGGGGAGGAGGTGGAGACAGAATGAGAGACGCTGAAAGTGATCAGTGAGGTACGAGGAGATCCAGGAAAGAGCCAAGTCGTGATGCCGAGGGAAGGAGGATTGGTAGCAGGAGATGGTCGACAGTGTCAAGGCAGACAGGCTCAAGAGGAGGAGCACAGAGTAGTGGCATGGGCTTTAGCCGTTACTAGATCCCTAGTCACTTTGGTTAGGGCAGTGTCGGTAGAGCGGTGGGGTCGAAACCCAGATGTAGTGGGTCAAGAAGAGAGTTGGAGGAGGGTGGGAGGGACAGCTGAAGATAGACGTGCTGCTCGAGGAGTTTGGAAGCAAAGAGGGAGCTGTGAGTGAGGGCGATAGTTGGACAGAGAAGAGGGGTCAAGGGTTGTTTTTTTAGGATTGGAGTGATAGTAGCATGTTTAAAGGCAGAAGATGAATGGGACTTGTTTTCTGACATGGAATCTGAAGGAAAAAAAAACCTAAAATCCACATGAAATATTCATTTTCAATGGTAAAATCCGACAGTATTAATAAATCTCCCCATTGGCCCATATTTAATATAGTGATTGTACCATAAAAGTGTTGTGAAATTAAACAAATGTGGTACATTTTTGGCACATGCTGCAGTGTTTCATTGACACTTTTATTATGGGCTTTTAACACCTTTTGTGAACTCCCCGACATGGGCATTGACTTAGACTAAAGTGAGTGTTGCCATAATCTGTCATGCTGTACCAAAAATGCACCAAAATTCAGCTATAAGTTGGTCTAAGAAAACAAGATAACTCTAAAGATGCACCAAATTATCAAACAGCAGGAGCTGTGATAACTCTAGTGCTCCGTTAGACTGCCGGTCTAAGCTTACGCTGCCTAGCTTTTAAACAGCAATAGAAAATGTGGGTCACAATTATTACCCAATATTATTTAATTTAATTAATTTTTAAACATTAAAACAATAAGAAATTGATTGCAAAGGTGGACAAAATTATCAGTTTATGTTGATAGGTGTCCATATCCATTAATGGTAAGTCAATTTTGTCCTGGCTTAACATACTGTATCACAGTCTGCAGTAGAATTTTGCTCTTGGTAAAACCTGTGTGCTTGTGGGAAAATGCAGACTTTGCAAAGTATTTCACAGTAAAATCCAGACACATTAAGGTTATTGTGGATTACTATGAATAGCTGATTGAAAAATACAAAGGGCATAAATGCATTTGCAGAATGGAAATTGAAACCATTAAATGATCTTTTCCATTGTTTTAATACAGTGTAATTATTTAACTGTAGGCAGGAAATGAATGTTCCAGCAAACTTTAGGTAAAATGTATACTATTTTGTTACAAAAATGGCCATATGGATACAAATTATAAAAAAGGTGCATAATAATTCTGGATTAGGATTGATGAAGATTAATAAAAGCAAATGGTGCAATTCAAGTGTCAGACCAAAAGGTGACCAGTAAAATCACTATATTTTATTACAAATCTTCTTCAAGTAAAAATAGTCGAAAAGACATACTTGTATCCACGGAATAAATCTGTAGCAGCAAAGTCCATATGTAATGGTTTCTCTCAGCGGAATTCCTTCATGAATATACATGTAGCGAGGAGAAGGCAGTCGAACAAATGAGGCGTCACCCACCAAGCGGAAGCAACGTTTCGGAGGCAAGCTCCTCCTTTTTCAAACATAGGTAGGTGTGTAGAGACCGTCTTTATATACAAACATCAAACCAATCAAATAACAGCGTAACAAGTATGCTTGTCGAAATTAAAAACAATTAAAATAATATGATCACAGAAACATGTTCAGATTGTGGCTCTCATTAAACCTTTTGGATTCAATGTATGGTGGGTGACGCTTTGTTTGTCCGACTGCCATTACATATAGACTTTGCTGCTACAGATTTATTCCGTGGATACAAGTATGTCTTTTCAACTATTTTTACTTGAAGAAGATTTGTAATAAAATATAGTGATTTTACTGGTCACCTTTTGGTCTGGCACTTGAATTGCATAACTTCAAGACACTAAGGAGAAGTTGTCTAATACAGACCTATATATTTCTGTAACGTGCCGCAAAAGATTTATATTTCAGCCCAATGACACTATATATCTAAAAACAAATGGTGCCATGCTGAAAATATTGTTTTACTATCTTTATATTTAAGGTAGAAATAAAATGTTTATTCACAACAAAAAACGTGCTTTCACACAGTGCAGTTTTGGTGCAGTTTTAACTGTGCTCCAATTAAACTGCCTTTATTACCAGCAAGCTTCTTTCACTTATCTAAACTGGAAAGTGAATAATCAATGAGTGCATTTGTAATCCACAAGACTTCAAACACAGTAATTGATTACTTGCTTGGAAAAACTTTCTGAACAATTTAGACAACTGAAAGAAGCTTGTTGGTAATAAAGGGAGTTTAATTGAAGCGCAATTAAAACTGCACCAAAACTGCACTGTGTGAAAGCACCTATACTTTCCTACCAATAACTGCTTTGATTAGATGTGACAAATACATTTTTGCCTGCACTGTTTTTTCGGGTGAACAATGAAACCCCGTGTGAATTTAAATGGTTGTGTTACACATTGCTCTTTATTGTCCATAAAAACAGGGGGCGTTTTTTTTTTTAATAGACTCATTTAGAAGAAGGAAAAGAAGTGTTCTGAATTTGATAGGTGTTCTAAAACTGAAATATTTAGGGCAGCTATTTCACTGTAAAATCTAAAACATTTATAGGTCTCTGCTGCTTTTCATGTAAAATGGGCACCTGTGTTTTCAGTACATTTTGGGGAGTGTAAATTATTCGGAATGTTGTAAGAGGTGAGTGCAGGGGGGTTTCCTGTAGTATAAAATGGTGACCTTCTTTTACCAGTGTGAGTTATGAAACTCTGATACCCATCCACATAATCATATGCATAGAATTGGACTTTATGTATTATTAACAGATCATGCTATTTTCAGACATGTTGGGGCAGATTTACTAACAGTGTTTAATACTAAGTCAGTGTAAACTTAGACTAGACAGTTTAAAAACGCAGAAGTTCATGCTATATGATAAATTTAGCATATTGTTTATGACAATAATTACTCCAGAATGTTGGCACATTTTTGGTTTTCAAAAAGTACATGATAGAAACCCCCAAACCCCCCCTTTTTTATGTTAATTTTAAAAACCCTTTGTCATTCAAGTTGCAAAGTGTCTACTTTTTTTTCTTTTAAAAAACATGTGGTACAAGGCAAATACATCAGTTGACATAAATTTCACCAAAATTCAGACACAATTGCCTTAGTAAATCTGACCATGTGTCTTCCATTCAGTAAAGAAGTTGTTAGAGATGAGGGGGTCACCCTGGGACAGGGGTTACTGACGACGGGGCAGCTTTCGGGCATGAGAGATAAAAAGAGCAAAGGGAAAAGGGGGGGAGCCCATGGTCACAACCAAAGAAACTGGGTTTCTCTTAAAGGTGAAAAAAATTTTTCTTTATCTTCAAAGCAAAATCGCATAAACAATGTATTTTTGGGAATAATTTTTCATTTTTTTTTCCTAAAAGTTTTAAGTTTTTTTTTTGGGAAAAAAAACAATTTTAAAGGGCCCCCTCATGTATTTTGCCAAGTTGCAGGAGTGTGCATTAGATACACATGCACAGTTTCTACTGGCCCAGCCACCTTTATGCACTTTATTAGTAGTGCATAGGACAGCTCCAGGGCATTTGCAGTAGTAACCCGTTAGATCTTTTTAAATTTTATTAAACTGGAATAATATCATCAAAACCCCGGGGGATTTCTTTTTTCCGGAAAAAAACCTTTTTAAAAGCATTTTGCTCAATAGGGCTGGGTTCTCACAGCAAATTTTTTATTGCATTTGCCAAAAATATTGGGTTTCATTTTTTGGTTGCATGTGGGGAAATTTCCACTAAATTTTTTTATAAATGTTCACCAGTTTTTTTATGCATTGCGGTATAAAGAAAAACAAACAAAAAACAAATTTGTCTCTTCCCAAAAAAATTTTTCACAAAGTTTTAAAATTTTTCTAAAAAAATAGTCATACAGTCGCCCCCCAAAAAAACACCCTTTTGATGGAGAAAAAAAAACCACACCTGTTATTTCTTAATGTTTGTAAAAAAATTTCCCCCAAAAGTACCAAGTCCATCAAACCAAATTTTTAATTTTAAAATTTAAAAAACCAAAAAATTCCCCCCGACCCTGACCAAAATTTTTGACCAGACATTTTTGACTACCATTTAAAAAAATGGTCTTCTGCAGACCATATAAGGGATTACAGTGCAGTTACATCCAGTGACTCACGGCTGACATCTTCTCTGATCCAAATCATTCTCTACCTTTTAGTCTAGACCGCCATGATGAATTCTCCTGGCCATGACTATTCTATGCAGAATTTGCCACAGAAACATCTAGAATCCTCACTATTCTAGCAACTCCATCCCCATCCCCCACCATTGTAAAAAAGACTCCCCATTGGATGATGTATTGTCATTTTTTGCAGTGTTTATATTTTTCTACAGGTTTTCCCTTTGGACTATATTGGATTTGTTAGACTATGTCGTACCAACATTGGATCAACTACTTTAAAGGGAATGTTTAATCAAAAACGACTTATTGTTTAACTCACGTTTTTATGTTAAACACATTTTTTAAGAATTTTTGGTTATATTTTTTAATAATTGTTAAGTCCTGCAGTTTTCACTTTGGCCACTAAGCCTAATAACAGTCTGACACTTCCTGCCCTATATATAAAGATTTTCAGCAGTGTGCTCATTATTAAAACAAGCAGGGTCAAGCTGAAAGGAGACACCAGTGTGAATAGATAACACAGGATCCACCAGTCACAAGAGGAGATGTAACAGCTCTCACCCTCCTCCTCCCTGCAGAGTGAATTCTTCCTAGGTCACACAGCATGACTAGAAAACGGTCTATTGAAGTTATGGACAGAAACAGTATTAAGTCTCCTATGTGCATGAAGTGCTGTAAAGTATCTCTCTGACTGCTGTTAAAGCAGTGCAAACAAGGTTTGTGGCCAAGTGAAAACTGCGGGATTTAAAGAAATTATTTAAAATATTGAAAGTGATATGGAAATTAAAAAGAATAAAACCCAAAAATTCTTAAAAAATGTGTGTAACATAAAAACGTGAGTTAAACAATAATTAATTTTTGATGACACATTCCCTTTAATAAAATCGTCAATGAGAGAAGTTGTTGGAGAGAGTTTATTTAAATAAAGTGTTTTTTGTTGTTTGTGTTTTTTTTTTACCATTTTATTCCAGTGTTAGTAATGGATATATCTGACAGACGCCTCTACATTACTATCATTGGGGCTTGGTGTCAGCCAGTGGTGATTTTCATCATCCCTAAGGTTCACACTAACCCCCCTTACTATTATCTTAGTACTCAATGCACCAGTGGTACTCGGAAGAGCTAGGTTATCAGCAGAAGTGGACCATCTAATGTGATGGCTGTGGGCAGATATTTTTAGGATGGGAAGAGACCAATATCTATGGCATCTTTCCATACTGATAGCATAAGCCTACAGCTGCCAGTTTCATCTTGGCAAGTTGTGAAAAATAGGGGGCAAACAATTACATTGTTTCTATCATTTATTGAAAATATTAAAAGAAACATATTATTGAAAAAAATGACATGCCATTCCCCCTATTTTCATAACTAGCCAAGGTAAAACCAGCTGCAGCCAGATATTATCAGGATGGAAAGAGCTCATGGATAGTGGTCTCTTCCCATCCTAAAAATACCAGCCCTCAGTTACCCTAGAAGTGAATCATCACATTAGATGGTCTGCTTCTGATGGTAAGCTGGTTCTTCCCAGTACCCCTGGTGCATTAGGTACTGGGGTACTAGTGAGAGAGGGTTAATGTCAGCCTTGGCGTGAAAAAACACCCTTGGATGACACCAAGTCCTAGTGCTAGAAATGGAGATCTGTGTGTTAGACACATCCATTGCTTTGGAATAAAATGGAAACACTTCACAACACTATCTCTCTTTGATCAGTTTATGTATTCAACGCTGTTCTGATGTATTCCAAAGAATCCAACATAGTCCACAAGGGAAACCTGGAAAAAAAAAAACAGAAATGCTACTCACACATATATGCTGGATACAGCTCCAAAAAAGTTGGATGACACCCTATCACTCAGAGCAGCCCACTTTTCTATAATAGAAAATCTGGGATAGTCTATCCAGCAACCAAGAAAGCTGGATGACTCCCCACACAGCAGGCACTTAACGTTCATTTAATAAAAAAGCTTGGTGCCTGCTGTGGGAAATGTGGCATCACTCAGCTTTCCTATGAAATCCTCCAATATGTATAAAGGTATATAGATCTCTCAGTAGATAGGTATATAGGCAATCTTTAAGGTAGGTATATAGGCTTCCCTTTTAAAGTGGAAAGGTGGTATATAGGCCCCCCCCATTTTGTGGGAATAGGTAGGTTTAAAAAGCCCCCTTAGTAGGTAGGTAATTTATTAAAACGTCAATATTTAAATAGTTTTGCACTATGTGTCCCAGTGTTTTTAAAGCAATACAACAGGACCCCAACCTGAAAAAAATATTTCCTTTACTAGTATTTGAATGCTGTAAAAAAGGGCGGGATATAAAAATATTTTTCTTCTTATTTATTATAAGATAAAGAAACAATTTGTTTGCTATTTCTTCAAAAAACCTTTAAATGCATAGACCACAATGTAAAACGGGGAAAATCAGCTTTATTTTAAAAAACCCTCCCAAAAACGGATAAAACCCAAAAAGCACGCCCAAAACGAGGAGTCAACCCCAAAAAACATTTCCCTTTTAAATCAGTAGATCCATTTTTGCCAAAATCAGGGAACGTTGGGGGAAAACCACCCTCTTTCTCAAGCGTGACGAAATTTCCCCAGGGGGCCTTTTTTTTTGGGTCCAATCAAGGAAAGTGGTAAATTTACCATAACCAAATACTCAACAAAAAAATTTCAGAAAATACAACTTGTAAAAAAAAAAATTGACCTTTAAAAACACCAATAACAAAAACCTACGAACTGGGCTAAACTACTGCTAAAAAAAAATTCTTTTTTAATGTATTACTATTTTCTATTCATATCTTATTTTTGCAAATGTACTCCTTTCCACGGATGGGTACCCTAAAACCAAAAAATTTAAACGGGCAAAAAGGTTGGGGCCCCTTTACTACACTAATTACAAAAAAATATTCCATGACAATTTTCTTTTTAAACCCCCTTAGGTGAAAGCGCATCTAATCTATTGATCCAGTAAAATTCTCTTTGTAAAAAGTTTGTTTTTCAAATTTGTTTATGGTAATTCCCTCAAATTCGTTTTAATTTCACAAAAAAAGGAAGTTCAGAGATGTTATGCCCCTTTTTAAAAAAAAGTGCCGCTCCCGTAGTTTCTGAAAACCTTTTTTTGGGGCCCATTTCTTAGCAGACTGTTCAATTGTTTCCTCCCTGGGGAAAAAAGTCGTTCACTTTTTAATGGGCCTTTGTGTAAAAACTGGGGCCCCCCCGCAAATGTGGTAAAATGATTTTTATTTTGGACTGGCACAAAAAAGGGTTTTGGGAGAGTTTCTTAACGAGATTAACTTTTAAAAAACCACCCCCTTAAATCAATTAAAACACTTACAAAGGGGGATCGGGAGACCGTTAGTTTTCTAAAAGTAATGTTTTAAAGGGGAAAAGGTTTATCATCCATGACTCCCTTCTATATTCCAAAGCCCTTGAAAAGGAAATAATTTGTGCATATGAAGATTTAAACATTGCCCCGGGCCCTTATTTAAACCCTATCCCAAGGGGCCCAAATTTTTGGGGCCCAAGACGCTTCTGTTCATAGAAAAAGGGAGTATATAAAATTAAAGATAAACTTGTGAAAAAGTTTGTGGCACGTGGGGGTACCAAAAAGGGGAAGGGGTTTTTAAAAAGATAGAAGAGGAAAGTAGGACAGCTTTTCCCGGAGTGATGTAAAAACCCCCCTAAAGCTAAAAAAAAAATTTGATCAAAGATTAGGTTTTTTGTCGGGATGGGTTGTCATGCAGAATTGGTATGAAAAAAACAATTAGGAAGTATTGGTATGTGATACAGAGAGTTTTGAAAAATTTGGTTCCCTTTTTTAAAAGAGTACCCCAAGTTTTTTTTATAAAAAAGGTAAATCTATTGGTAATTATTTTTTGAGCGATTAGTTGGCTATCGAAATGGTCGATGGCCCGATGGGGGGCAATCATCGAAAAAAATTTTTGATGGTCGAGGGATGATGATCGCCGATGACCTTTTTAAAGTCTAGGGGAAGGAGGAGCAACAACCCTTCATTCTTAACCCCCAAAAAACGGGGCCCGGAGAAGCGGGAATTAAAAATCCACAACAGTCAAATGGATATGTGTACACCCTTGGGCAACAATTTAAAGGTTTTATAATAAGCCACAGAAAAAAAAAACACAGAAAAAACCCTTCACTATTTCCCCGTCTTGTACCCCAGGAATGCCCCCTTTTTTTCCGATAACCCCCCAAAATTAAAAAAATGCCCGAAGGGAGTATGTTTGAACCCTCATTTTTTCTTGAATGGGGCATTGGGCTATCCTTTTTCCCCGGGGAAAGCAGCTGAGCCCAAAAACCGCCCTGGCCCCCAGAATTTTTAAAAGTGCCCGGAAAAAAAAAAGTCTTTCAAAACCCCTTTAAGTTTAAATGGAAATAGACTATCCCTGTCCTGAGCCACAGAAAGAGCCCCAAAACCTGCCCTGCCCCCCGATTAAAAAAATGCCGGAAAAAAAGGAAATCTTTCAAACCACCTTTTTTGTTTATGGAAAATTGACTTTACCTGTCCCGGGCCACCAAACATGGCCCCAAACCCGCCCCTTGGGCCCCCCCGATTTAAAAAGTGCCCGGGAAAAGGGAGTCTTTTTTAAACCCCCATTTTAAATTGAAACCTGGACATTGACTATCCCCGTCCCGGATGCAAAAGGGCCCCCTTTAAATCTACCCCTGACCCCCGATTTGTGGCCGTTTACCCGGGAGGAAGAGGAGGTAAGATTGGGTAGTGAAAGGGTTTCCAAATTAAAACCCCCGGGAAAGGGCAGATTGGGCGGATGTTCGTTTCTTTGATTCACAGGGCCCTTTACCCAGCGATGGAAAAGGGGGACGGTCCTGCAACTGGGGTTTAAATGGCCCTGAAAGTAGTCGCCAGGGAAAGGAAGGGGCACCCTTTTCTTTACCCCTACCCCCATTTTCCTACCCCCCCCTTTTTTCTCGTTACCCCCTTTAATTTCGCTCCATGTTCAGAAATTTAAAAATTTGAGAAGGTTTTGGAAGAGTTTTGGAAAAAATTTTTTTATTTTAAAAGACGGCAAATCCGTATTCTCAAATCCCCCAAATCAAAACAAAAATTTTGGATTCAAATTTAAAATGCAAAGTAATTTTATAAACAAAGTTGGGCTGACCAAAAGTGAAAAAAAAACCCGCTGGGAAAAGTATACGGATATTAAAAAGGGATTTTTTTGGGACCTTTTTAATTTACCTGTTTGGGGTTTCAAAAAATTGGGTGTTTTTCACATTTAAAAATGCAAAGTAGCTCTTTCCAAAAAAGCTGGCCTTTGGCAAAGTGAAAAAACACGGGAATTTTGAAATGTATTCGGATAATGAAGGTATTTTTGGGACCTTTCAATTACCCGTGGTTATACAAAAATTTCTTTTTTCACTTTAAAATGCAAAGGGGCCCCCCAATGAACCAAAAACTGTTTTGTGCGCCAAAAAGGGGGAAAAAAACGTATCTTTAATGTATTCGGTTTAAAAAAAGGTTTTTTTTTGGCAAATATCAAAATTTACTGTGGGACTACAAAAAAATTTCTGGTTACAAAATTTAAGGTTTCAAGGTGCCCCAATGAAACAAAGCTATAGTGCGCCAAAAATGAAAAAACAAGTATTTTGGAATTTTTTTGGATAATAAAAGGTATTTTTTTTGGATATCATTCACCCGTTGGGGACAAAAAAATTGCTGTATTCAAAATTTAAATGCAAAGTAGGGTCTCCCCCTCAACAAAGCTGGCCTGCGCCAAAGTGAAAAAAAACGGGATCTGAAATGTATTCGGATAATAAAAAAAGGGAAATTTTTTTTAACCCTTTTAAATTAACCCGTGGGGGCTACCCAAAATTGCTGTATTCACATTTAAGTGCAAAGGGTGCCCCAATGAACAAAAAACTGTTTGTGGGGCCCAAGTGAAAAAACCCGGGATTTTGTAAAAAGTTTTGGATAATAAAAGGTATTTTTTTTTGGCACCTATTTTTTTCACCCGTTTGGGGACTACAAAATTTTCTGTATTAAAAATTTAAGTGCAAGGTGCCCCAAGGAAAAAAGCTGTAGTGCGCCAAAGTGAAAAACACGTATCTGTAATGTATTCGGATAATAAAAGGTATTTTTCGGCACTATCAATTCACCTGTGGTGACTACAAAATTGCTGTATTCAAATTTAACTGCAAAGTAGATCTATCAACAAAGCTGGCCTGCGCCAAAGTGAAAAAACACGTATCTGAAATGTATTCGGATAATAAAAGGTATTTTTGGCACCTATCAACCTGTGCTGACTACAAAATTGCTGGATTCTAATTTAACTGCAAGGTGGCTATATCAACAAAGCTGGAACGGGCAAAATTGAAAAAGAACACCTATCTGAAATGTATACTGATAATAAAAGTGGAGTTTTGCACCTAACAAAGAGACCTGCAGTTACTAGAAAAGATGTGTATCCTAATATAAGTTCAGGCTGCCCAATATCCAGGAAATATTTCAATAGAAAACTGTTAATAATAAAGCTATTGCAGTGCAATGTCTACACTAAGTCTTGGTGAACTATATCCAGTATTCTTTATAGCCCCACCCCTTAAGTCTATAGTTCCCCCCCCCCCCGCTCCCCCTGTGACTTTACAGCGTAGATGCTCCCTTTAAAATTCTCTACCTAACTACATAAAATCTTCCAATCTCTGATCTAATGTGTAAGGATCACAGTAACAGTAGAGCTTTCTCTGTGAAGAAATAAAATAATTTCGCGGAGCTGTTTGGAACACAGGCAGAGTGCACGTCCTACTGCTATGAGCTGAGAGACACTGATCATGAACAGAAGGGCTGTTCAATGTAAAACGAGGTCATGTGATTTTCCAGCCAATCGCAACCATACACATCCCAGTCATGACGTCGCACACACATCTCACCCTGCTCTATTCTGTAAGCTGATTTGCTGGCCGCCAAAATGACAGGAAGCGCCGAAAATGGCGCGATATTAATAGATGATGCACAGATTTTAACCTAAATTATCGCGTGATCTAAAAATATCGATCAACAAAAAAACTGTGCCGATTTCAACTTTGTCGATAATAATCGCTCAACACTATTGGTAATTATATCGTTCATTCTGATCTTAGGAAGAAAATCTCCAGACAAAAATTATTGGACACACAAAGGAGGGGTACACACCCCTGTTTGTCGTGCCATCAAAGGGGAACATATTACACATCCATCCCAGGGATATGTAATACCGATTAGAGGGTTCTTTACGTGCAATACCAGTAATGTGGTCTATTTACTTAAATGCCCATGTGGTATGTGCTATGTGGGGCAAACGTCAATTATGGTCCGTGTTAGGATTAATGAACATAAATCTCAGATACGCCTTTTTAAATCAAAAAAGCTACTGGAGGTAGGAGATAAGTGTGAACAGTCTGCTAAGAGTGGGCCGAAGAAAAGGTATTCAGAAACTACGGTAGCTAGGCACTTTTTTGAAAGGGGACATAACATCTCTGAACTTCGTTGGTGTGTATTAGAAGAAGTAGAGGGTAATGACCCTGAACAAGTTAAGATCAAACTTCTACAAAGAGAAGTGTACTGGATCAATAGATTAGATGCGCTTTCACCTAAACGAAAATTGTCAGTGGAATATATTTTTGTAATTAGCGTAGGTAGGTGCCCCATACCTTTGTGCCCGTTTATTTTAGGTTCTAGGATACTATCCGTGACGGAGTATGCATTAGCAAAAATATAGATATGAATAGAAAATAGTAATAGCATTAAATAGTATGTTTCCTGTCACGGGTGCCTCCGCTCCTCGGCCGCGTCGGGCCACCGTGCGCACCCCGGTGTGCCGGTGGCGCCTCCGGGTGAGTGTTGCCTTAGAGAACGGGCCAGGCGCGCGCGTCCGTGCGGCTCGCTCTCGGAGATTTAAAGGGCCAGCGTCTCGTTAATTGGCTAATTGCCAGACGCCTCCTCTATTTAAGGTTACGCTCCCTGTCACTCCCTGCTGGATCTATGTTGCCTCGTGCCTTAGCTAAAGCATTCCCTAAGTATATTCTCGCCTTACCGTGTACCAGACCTCTTGCTACGTTTCTCGACTCCGAACCTCTGCCGCCAGCCCTGACCTTCCTGCCTTCCACGACACGATTTGCGACTCGACTCTGTATCACGCTGCATCGGACCCCTGCCCCGGCTGCCACCGCAAGCAAGTCACGTCAGGGGGGACAACCTGGTAGCCTCACGCCGCAGCAAGTCCATCCCGCTTTGCGCGGGCTCTGGTGAAAACCGGGGCTACTTAGATTCCGTTCCCTGGCGTGGCTTAACTACCATCGCTTGCGGTGGTCCAGCGGATCCACTACTCAGCCGTTACAGTTAGATCCAGCCATGGATCCCGCCAAGGTGCCCCTGCCAAGCATCTCAGATCTCACGTCCATTGTCGCCCAACAGTCGCAGCAGATATCGCAACAAGCTCAGCAACTGGGACAGCTGTCCCGCCATGATGCGCCCAACTCCTGGCGTCCCGCAGCAGCACCTGTCTCTGCGCGGTGTCTTCTTCCATCCCGACCGTCTCACTGGCAACCGTGGGTCCGAAGCTTCGCCTTCCACTGCCTTCCAAGTTTGATGGGGACTCGAAGCTCTGTAGAGGTTTCGTCACGCAGTGCTCCATGCACGTGGAGTTGATGGCCGACCAGTTTCCCACTGAAAGGTCAAAGGTGGCGTTCATGGTGAGTCTGCTTTCCGGGAAGGCCCTAGCCTGGGCGACGCCTCTTTGGGACCGGAATGACCCTGTGACTGCAGATCTACAGGCCATTCCTCACAGAATTCCGCAGCATTTTCGAGGATGCCTGCGCGAGCATCTTCCGCGGAGACGGCGCTACTAAATCTAGCCAAGGGACTCCTCTGTAGGGGATTATGCGGTTCGATTCCGCACCCTAGCCTCCGAGCTGACCTGGAATGACGCCGCTCTCTGTGCCACATCTAAGAAGGATCTGTCAAACAGAGTAAAGGACACCCTCGCAGCCAGAATCTCCCACCGTCGTTGAGTGAGCTCATCCATCTAGCCACTCGCAAGACTGTGCGTTTTGCGGAGAGACAGCAGGAGCTCCGTCAGAACGGACTCTGGCACAACACCCGCCGTTTATCTCGTCTGCTCCAGTATTTCAGAGATCTCTGCTGCCTCCTCCACAGTCGTCCACTGAAGAACCCATGCAGGTGGACCGGGCTCAACTTGTCGAGTCGGAACTGTCCCGTCGCAAGGCTGGAGAATCTCTGCCTCTACATGGCCCAGTCCGGACCATTTTCGCAGGAGTTGTCCGCAGCGTCCTCAGCGGCCGGGAAACGCTCGCACCTAGGGGCTGTAGGAGAGGCGTCCCTAGGTGCTCAGCACTCCTCTCCACGACTGTTGTTGCCAGTGGAGGTAACCACGGAAGCGGGTCTATCTCTACGGGCCTCTGCCTTCCTGGACTCGGGCTCCGCCGGGAACTTTATTCATGCCGCTCTGGTGTCACGCTACCGCTTGCCGGTGACCCGTCTGGAAAAGCCGTTGCTTATCTCTTCCGTCAGTGGGGAGCTCCTCAGCGACTCCATTCAGTTTATCACCAGGCCAGTGACCCTCCATGTTGGGGTCCTGCAAACAGAGAAGGTCTCCTTCCACGTTCTGCCTCGCGCTTCTTCGGCGATCCTGTTGGGGCTACCCTGGTTGCAATGCCACGCCCCTACGCTTGACTGGAAGACAGGCGAAGTCCTTCGTTGGGGTTCGGAGTGCCAGGAACTTTGTTTGGTGGCACCACGCCCGGTGTCTATTTCTTCTCCCCAGTCGTCCGTCAGGTTTCTACAGGGTCTGCCAGCGGAGTACCAGGATATTGGAGATGTGTTCTCGGAGAAACAGGCTGAGAAGTTACCTCCTCATCGGCCGTATGACTGTCCATAGACCTCCTTCCGGGACCAGCCCCTCACTGTGTAGGGTCTATCCTCTCTCTGTGCCCGAGACCCAGGCCATGTCGGCCTACATACAGGAGAATTTGTCAAAAGGATTCATACGCAAATCCTCCTCGCCTGCCGGAGCCGGTTTCTTCTTCGTCCAGAAAGAAGATCTGCAAATCAAATCTGCATTGATTACAGAGGGCTAAACAAGATCACGGTGAAGAATCGCTACCCTCTACCCCTGATATCTGAGCTCTTCGACCGCCTACGTGGAGCCAGGGTCTTCACCCAATTAGATCTATGTGGAGCCTACAACCTCATCAGAATTCGTGAGGGGGATGAGTGGAAAACGGAATTCAACACACGGGACGGGCATTTCGAATATCTCGTGATGCCTTTTGGGCTGTGCAACGCCCCAGCCGTTTTCCAGGAGTTTGTCAATGACGTTTTTCGGGACTTGCTGTACACCTGCGTCATTGTATACTTGGCCGATATTTTGATTTTTTCTCCTGACCTACAGACCCACCAGAGACATGTACGCCAGGTCCTACGACGCCTGCGGGACAACCGACTGTATGCCAAGTTGGAAAAGTGCTGCTTCCACCAGGCCAGCCTTCCTTTCCTGGGGTACATAGTCTCTGATCGAGGTCTTCAGATGGACCCTGCGAAACTCTCTGCGATCCAGCAGTGGCCGCGACCTGTCGGTCTCCGGGCGATTCAACGATTTTTAGGATTCGCCAACGAGTACCAGCCGTTTATTCCCCACTTTTCTACGTTGGTGGCTCCCATCGTGGCTCTCACCAGGAAGAACGCTAATCCTAAATGTTGGCCCCCATCTGCCGAGGAAGCGTTCTCCCGACTAAAGTCTGCGTTCTCCTCCGCACCTATTTTGGGCCGTCTGGATCCAGAGAGACCCTTCAGCCTTGAGGTAGATGCCTCTTCCTGGAGCAGGGGCAGTCCTGACCCAGAAGGGCCCTAAAGGCAAGACCGTCACATTCGGTTTCTTTTCAAAGACCTTCTCTTCGGCAGAACGAAATTATGCCATTGGAGATCGGGAGCTGTTGGCCATAAAATTAGCCCTAGAGGAGTGGCGGCATCTCTTGGAGGGAGCTCGACATCCGTTTGACGTCTTTACAGACCACAAGAATCTGCAATACCTGCAGAGGCTCAGCGCAAATCCTCGCCAGGCCCGGTGGTCTCTTTTTTTCTCTCATTTTGATTTTAAGATACACTTCCGTCCGGCCGAGAAAAATGTCTAGGCGGATGCTCTCTCCCGTGCTTCTGACATTACCGAAGAGGAACCAGTATCTCAGCACATCATTGCTCCTGAACGACTGGTCCACATGGCTCTGTAGATCTCCGTAGCGTTACCTCCTGGCAGTAACCTATGTGCGCCCGCACTCAGGAAGGAATTCTGGGTTGGGGGCATAGCTCTCTTCTGGCCGGTCATCCCGGGGTACGAAAATCCTATGACCTCATCTCGCGACACTACTGGTGGCCAACTCTGCTCCAAGATGTCAAGAACTTTGGGCCACATGTATGAAAACTGTCTAGGTCTAAAATTCACTTTGTTTCCCATAGCAACCAATCAGAGTGCCCCTTTCATTCATATAGTGCTCTAGAGAAATGAAAGGGGCACTCTGACTGGTTGCTATGGGAAACAAAGGGAATTTTGGACCTAGACAGTTTTCATACATGTGGCCCTTTGTTCTTTCCTGTACCACTTGTGCCCGAAACAAGGTCCCACGCCATAGGCCCACAGGTCTCCTAGTCCCTCTGCCTGTTCCGGAGACTCCATGGACACACATAGGCATGGACTTCATCACGGACCTTCCCCCTTCCTCGGGAACTGCGTCATCTGGGTGGTCACTGACCGATTTTCAAAAATATCCCACTTTGTGCCGCTGCCTGGCCTCCCTTCAGCTCCCCAATTGGCGGGCTATTTTTTCCAGCACATTTTTCGCCTGCATGGTTTACCATCCAACATCGTCTCTGATCGAGGCGTCCAATTTGTCTCTAAATTCTGGCGTGCCTTGTGTTCCCGGTTGCAAATCAAGCTGGATTTTTCCTCTGCATATCATCCCCAGACGAATGGGCAGGTGGAGAGGGTAAATCAGATCTTGGGGGGGTATCTACGGCACTTTGTGTCCGGACGTCAGGACAACTGGTCCGAATTGCTTTCTTGGGCCGAGTTCTCATATAATCACCGGG
Organism: Phyllomedusa bahiana; assembly: GCA_025379985.1. Taxonomy (NCBI): domain Eukaryota; kingdom Metazoa; phylum Chordata; class Amphibia; order Anura; family Hylidae; genus Phyllomedusa; species Phyllomedusa bahiana. Next base: position 121,593 of record JAODAL010004278.1, read on the forward strand.
ACTCCGACTCTACTGGCCGCTCTCCATTCTTGTGGTTTACGGATCGTCACCCGCGCCCTCCCCTCCCCTTGGCTTCTGCCTCCGAGGTCCCCGGCGTGGACAACCAGGTTCAGGATATCAGTGTCATCTGGCGAGAGACCGACAAGCCTTACTCCAGGCTTCAGCCCGCATGAAAACGCAAGCTGACAAGAGGAGAAGACCTTCCCCAATATTCCTCCCAGGGGATAAAGTGTGGCTCTCTTCTAGTAACATAGACTCAAGACCCCTAGCTATAAATTGGGTCCGCGGGTTCTGGGACCTTTCCGAGTACCGCGACAACTGAACCCGGCGTCCTATAAACTCGGCCTGCCTCCGTCTCTCCGGGTTCCTAACGCATTTCATGTCTCCCTCCTAAAGCCGCTGGTCCTGACCCGGTTCTCCCAGAGGAGCGCTGCTCCGTCTCCGGTATTAGAGTCCCCGGATGTTTTTGAAGTAAAGGACATCTTAGACATGAAGACCATCAGGGGTAAGCGTTTTTCTCGTAGATTGGAGTGGCTTCGGCCCCGAAGAGAGGTTCTGGGAACCGGAGTCCAATATCCTGAACCGAGACCTGATCCGCAGATTCCTTCGGCCTAAGAAGAGGGGAAGACCTAAGGGGGGGGGGTTACTGTCACGGGTGCCTCCACTCCTCGGCCCGCGAGCGCACCCGTGTCTGCCCTCCCGGGTGTGTGCCGGGTCCGGGGCGCGACGCGGGCCGCAGGACGAGCGGTGGTCCCGCAGCACACAGGGACTCACCTGACCTCGTTCCTGTCCTGTCCGCGCCCTCTGCCGGCCGAGGCGCGCGTGCCCGTTCTCTAAGGCGCGCGCGCGCTCGCTCTCGGGGATTTAAAGGGCCAGCGTCCCGTTAATTGGCTAATTGCCAGACGCCTCCTCTATTTAAGGTTACGCTCCCTGTCACTCCCTGCTGGATCTATGTTGCCTCGTGGCTTTGCTAAAGCATTGCCTAAGTCTGTTCTCGGCTTGCCGTGTACCAGACCTCTTGCTACGTTTCTCGGCGCCGAACCTCTGCCGGCAGCCCTGACCGTCCTGCCTGTCCACGACCACGAACCTTTGCCACCTGCCCTGACCTCCTGCCTGCCACGACTACTATTCTCGGACTACGACTCTGTACCACGCTGCACCTCGGCCGCCACCGCAAGCAAGTCACGTCAGGGGGGACGACCTGGTAGCCTCAGCCGCAGCAAGTCCATCCCGCTTTGCGGCGGGCTCTGGTGAAAACCGGGGGCTACTTAGATTCCGTTCCCTGGCGTGGCTTAACTACCATCGCTTGCGGTGGTCCAGCAGATCCACTACTCAGCCGTTACATTTCCTTAGCGGTAGTAAGCTAGTTCTGGAGGTGGTTGTTTATATGTGTTTAATGTGTCTGTCATGATCATGCCCAACAGACCCTCAGCTGTGTGCTGTAGTCGCCAGCCACGGCTGTTGCGATGAAAAATGTGGTTTATGACATAATGCTTTCACTAGTGTGAACTTGGTTTTACTTCTCTGCAGTACTAATTGATTCCTGGCCGACGCCTTGGTCAGGAATCATCCAGCACTCCACTAGTTAACCTGGTTTCTTGCTGATCTTGTTGATTGACAGCTTTCTTCTCCAATCTGGTCTTGTGTTCCATCCACCTATCCCCTCTGTTCTGTTTTCTCTTGTTCCCTATATAAGGAGTCCTCTACCTACCATCCTTGCCTGCTAATAGAAGCGCTTTCTGTCTGTAACTACGCCGCTTCCTTTCTGTCGCCTTCTGTATTCTGACCCTGCGTTTTCTTCTACTGACTATTCTCTCTCTAATTGATGATTTTGTACGTTTCGTCCGACTGTGTATTGACCTGGGTATGTATTACCCTCTTACTTGTTTTTTGTCTTTGTTTTTCTGAGTCTTGTGTCTGCACTTAATTTATTGTATCTCCAAGTCTTCTGTTGGGGTCCAACCGTATAAGGACGTTGGGCACCCCCAAAGCAGGGACATGGTTGGGACAGTGTTCAGGCCTGCAACTCTGTTTGTGTCTATTCGTGTGCCCCTGACCGGTCCCTGACAGTGTTATGTTACATGTTGTATTTTCTGAATTAGTTGTTGAGTTTTGTGGTTATGGTGAATTGACCACTTACCTTGAGTCGGACACTATAAGAACGGCCCTCTTGGAAGCTACGTCACGCTTGAGAAAAGGGGTCATGGTCTCCCGAAACGTTGCGTGATCGGGCAACATGGATTTACTGATGTAGGAACTGTTTGGGCTTGACTCCTCGTGTTGTGGCGTGCTGGCGTTTCTATCCGTTATGGGAGGACTTGCAAGATAAAGCTGAGTGTCTCGTGTTTACATTGTGTCTATGCATGTTACGGTTTTTGAAGAAATAGCATCAAATTGTTGCTTTATGCTTATAATAAATAAGGATTAAAGATATTTCTATATCTGCCTCTTTATACAGCATTCAAATACTATGTGAGTTGGTAATATACCGACCCAGTAGGTATATAGGCCCCCTTAGTTTGTGGGAAGGTATATAGACACCCACAGTAATTAGGTATCTATGAAGGCCCCCTCAGTAAGTATATGGGTACCCTTAGTAGGTACAGTATGTAAGTTACTAGACTCCCTCAGTATGTATATAGGTCCACTTAGTAGTTTGGTTTCCCTCAGTAGGAAGGTAGGATTACATATAAGCCCATATAAAAAAAATACTCCTCTTTCCTGTTCCCCAGCCAATCTCTTTGCTCTTTCGGGAGCCAGTGTCCTGGCATAGGTGGCGTGATGTCATTATGACGCCTACACTACTTCCAGCAATATACTAGGCTGCAAGGCTCTCTGCTCTGCCATAGCAATGCCATTTTCAACTGTAGGTGCATCCAGAAGACATGCCTACAGTTGTAAAACTTACTGGTGTTTGGGACCTGTCAGCAAGAGCAGGCCTGGTTTGGCTTTATTGGCTTGTGCCTCGGATAAAACATGAAGTGAGTCCTCTGCACTCACAGGCATGTTCAGTAGCCTAAGACCTGTCCTAATCAACTATTTATTAGGGTGAGGAGGACATAAGAATACCCTTGAATGCCCATTGAGTTGAATGAGATAGTTTCCAGGCATTTGCAATCTCTTCAAGGGGTTTTTCAAGACATTGCAAAACCCCCCTATCACCTCCCACTGTGTTTAACCCCTTAAGGACCTTGCGATTTTTTTTGTTGTTGACACATTCGTTTTTCCCTCCTCGACTTCCCAGAGCCATAACTTTTTAATTTTTCCACCTACATAGACATATGAGCTTTATTTTCGGGACAAAATGTAGCTTTCCCTAATTGTGTTATTCAACTGTACAATAGAATATACTGGGAAACCGCAAAAAAATTCCAAGTGGACAAAATTGTGAAAAAACGTACTTTCGCCCAATATTTGTGGGATTTTTTTGCTTATGGTGTTCAATATGGTAAATATAATGTGTCTTATCTGTATTCTAACAGGTGAAATGCCAATCCGTCAATACCAAACAAGTAGGGTTTCCATTATTGTTTTGGTACTGTAAAAAAATTCCAAACATTTTCTATTTTGAACATTTGCGCCATGGCACGGCCATTTTGTGCGTCCAAGTAGCTTTTTTTGTACTAAACACCTATGGACGTCAGTGAGGGTATGTGTGCGCTGAAGCACACTTTTTATTACACGCAGTTTGGAATGCATGTGACCTTTTTTACTCACTTATTAAAATTTTTATGCGACTGACATGACCCAAAAAACCAATTTTGCCGATTTGGGAATTTTTTCTTCCTACTCGTTCAGTGCACGGGATAAAATGATTGTTCATATTGTGTATGATTGATTTTTTGGATGCGCGATACCAAATATGTGTAACTTTTTTATTATTTTATTGTTTTTATTTGTAAAATGGGGAAAGGGAGGTGATTTGAACTTTTAATACTTTTTTTGTACTTTACTTTAACATTTAGTCCCCCTAGGGGGCGCGATTGTTAATACAGCCTAATGCATTGCACAGACAATGCATTAGGCTGTACCAAGATAGGTGGTTTCCCCACTACCTTCCAGGTCCCCAAAGATGGGGCAAACGATAACCATGGCAGCGATTGGAGGCCTTCACAGAGGCTTCCTGCTGCCCATATCCCAGGAATCGGATCCCGCAGATACGCTCTGGACTCCCGGTCGCCGTGAAGAACGGTGCGAGGCACCGTTTCTCATTCATTTAGACTTCGCAGCCATCTTTGCCGCGGCCTTTAAGGGGTTAAACAGCATGGGCGGACGGCGGTGACCCCCCGTTCTGCAACCGCAGGGTGTTAGCTGCAATCAGCCGCTAACACCCGGCGACTGTGTGGTGGGGTCATGGAGCAATCCCCCCAAAGCCACTTAACGACCCTGGGACGTATTCATACATCCAGGGTCGTTAAGGGGTTAAGTAGAACATTAACCTCTACTTATCAATACTAACCAATCTCTGGCCTCATGTGACCACAGTGGTCAGTGACTGGCTGCAGTATCATTTAATCCATGAATGTGATATCATTAAAGAGAGATTGAAGGGGGAGGAGTAACTGAAGCTCTGGCAACACTGGAACAGTGGTAATGAAAGCAGTAAGTTTAGGTTAATTTTCTTTTCAACCCTTTTAAGGGCTGACTAATTCACTCTAGTATCAATAAGTAATGAGCCATCAGTCATTTCTCTAAGCAAACTGCTATCTTATGTCTTAAATGAAGCAACCTAAGCTGTGGGAATCTGTGATCTGGTCATAAATGATTTAAGATATACACACATAATTTTTGTGTTTTATAGAGCATTATTCATCTACACAGTAGTGGCTATTCTTATACAAAACAATATTTAGACTGCTTATTCACTACTGATAAGTGAAATCCATCAGATGGGACAGAATCACTTTTTGGCACTTGATAGCCTACATGAATGTTGGCCGTCATCATTATATGACTGCAATTGTTGTTGGCAGGCAAGCCATATTCTACAATTTTGTTTCACACTCCTGTCTAAATCATTCTTTACTCATAATCACTCACTCAACATGTCTTACTGATGTGACCTCATCTTCAGTTACACTTCTGGCTTCAAAAAGCTTGGTCTTAGCCTTATGTCAGATTTATGGTCCTGAACTGTCATCTCCCTGGGGATTTATTAGAACACGGGAAAGGAAGCAACTAAGGGTCAGACTTGGTATGACTGGATTGAAAATATGTCATTAAGGAAAACTGCTGGTTCATGTCTTCAGCTATTCGAAATGTTCCACTGCTTAAAAAAGCTGATGTGTCACAATACCATAAAATTTTACAAACTGTACATTTTAATTGTAGAATAAATGATATGTAAACGCCTCCTAATGTTTAAATGAGCAAATTGTTTTTCCTGGCTGGCCATTTTCCAGGCTTACCTGCCCATAAACTACAGTAAGTAAAATGATTAGTCAGTTAAATGTGAACAGACCAAACTCAAATAAGCAGTAAGAGGGCTGCCTTTTTACCCAGTAAAGTTTTTTTTGATAGTTTGTAATACAATTTTGGTAGAGCAGGTGAAGTTGGCTGTAAGTGCACTGGTCAAGGGTTGTAGAATCTACATTACATTTACAATTGATTTATTTTTGTATGGATTAATAGCACAGTTTTCCGAGTGATCAATGAGAAAGTATGGGATTGGATGAGGACAAGTACAGACACATAGGCACCAATATTTCCTAGATTTTTAGTTGCTTATAGCAACAAAGTATTTTATAGTGTTGTACCTTATCACACACACACACACACACACACACACACACACACACACACACACACACACACACACACACTGTGCATTTCATAGAAAGCCAATTAACCTACAATATATTTTTGTAGAGATGTGGTAGAAAAAGGAAAATAACCCAGACTAAGGGCCACATGTATGAAAACTGTGGGCAAAAAAGTGAGTTTTAGACCTAAACAGTTTTCAAACATGTGGCAATAAATCTGTGTCAGGGGGAATACATATTCCTTGTAGATGTTCTCCTTGGTCAGATTTAAACCTAGGAAGCCAGGAATACCTTTTGCAACATAATGAAAACAATTCTGCATATTTTAACAACATCAATGTCTGTAAGTGAAGCTGATTACAGTAGACATGTGTTGGTGCAGCTCCCTTCCTGCTGTTACCACTGGAATCTTATCTGCATAAGAGCAGCTAACACCTAGCCTTCTACATGTATGTCATGTGTCACTAAGAGGTTAAAAAAGGCGCTAACAGTATGTTAGGAAGTTTATCAAGATATAACTTCTTGTTTATTTCATGTCTTAATGTTTATTTATGTTTTTACATTTCAGTCAAGTTGATAGTTTCAAAGATTTTTTGCAACAAAAAATTATAAGACATTGAGCTAGCAGTTGATAAATAGTGCATGACGATCTCTGCTGCATGTAATGAATTATATTATTTGATATAATTATTAATAATATAATCAAAATGATTCAGTTTTCATGCCAAATCCTTATGATTACCTTGCAGTAATTACCTGATATGTCCAGAGAATGCAGTATCTGTCACATACAGTATACACAAAAATATCTTTGATTTCAATCCATAAGTAAACTTCATGACCAATTCTCAGTCTGCAGCCTTTGTGTGGATGCAAAGTTGACAACTTAGAGAAAAATCAAGATAAATGTGGGCTTGTTGATACCTGCAATATCTCAGTTGTCAAGGGAGATATATAAAGTTAAATTATACTTTAAAATATATTTGTAGTCCATTCCCTCTCCTTTAAACAAGATTCTTATATGACCTGTGGAGTTTAACCAATGAATTTCATTCTCTGTCTACAATATGTCTTTTTTTATATTCTATTTAGGACTGTCATCTATTGGGATGCCTTATTTTCCATTGTGTTGTTGAATCCATTTAAAGTATGACTTAACTATTGATAAAATAAATAACTTGTGGCTGTATATTTTCACATTTGGGAATGAGGTTCATTTTGCATTTGAGCTTTCCATCAGAGATAAACATAAAGGCCACAATAGTATGAAACATCTGGGTCAAAATTCACTTTGTTTGCTCTAGCAGCCATCACATGCGCCGTTTCATTTCATATGGTGCTTTGGAAGAATGAAAGGGGCGCTCTGGTTGCTATGGGCAACAAGGTGAGTTTTAGATCTAGCCAGTTTTCATACATGTGGCCCAAAGAGCTTTTCCTTATATGTAGATTTAAACAAGGTAAACCAGCATATTTAAACCTGATAAATGCCAAAAAGACACTCATAGGGCCCATGTGGTGTAATGGATACATTTGGCAAATGCGCAGAAGCTTTCTTGGAAGCATATGTGCTAAACAGAGTATGCAAGTGTAGTGTAAAAATGCCCAGTTGTTGGCCACACACATAATATAGCTATCAGCCACACCCTATGTTCACACTCATTTTACTGCATAATCAAAATACATGACTGAAGGTAAGGTCTATATGAGCTGTGCCTAGCCCCTTTTACCCAACAGATTTTTCTCCTTTTAATAAAATATTAAAAATACTTTGGTTGAAAGACCATAGCAGCCACTTTTTTTTTTTTTTACCAACTTTATATCTACATATATGTGTACAATTTTAAAGGGGTTTCTTCTTTATCTATAGGCAGCTAGGGCGGCTTTATATAGGCAGGCCTTATGGGCTTTATACAGCCGCTTAGGGGTCTTTATATAGGAGACTTAGGGGGCCTTTATAAAGAATGAGCAGGGCAATGTTAAAATAAGAAATCACTTTCTACCTCGTTCCACTTTCCCCCAATCGCCATAACTGCAGCCTATCTGCTCACGCGGCTGCGTGGTGAAGTGACGTCACTTGAGCCGCCCACGTGATCACAGAGAACCGGCCAGGGTAAGAAGCAGAGCTCCCGCTCTGCTATCATCTGGTGCAGCGAAGTCCACTGAACACTCGTCTCCGGAGTGGCGCCGGGCCCCGCACCTCTGCACCCCGTCTGTTAATTCCCTGCGGAGCTGGCCAAGGATACGGCATTACCGGGGTAGCAGATGTGATAGCAGCTGCCCTGGAGCAAGGGCCCCCTAAGCGACCGGGCTCAGATAGCTTCTACGACTGCAACCTATGGTTAGTTATACGCCCCTGATCCCACATCATTGGTTCCCTCCGCTACTCCTTCAGTCCTGCTCTGGGGCTTGGTATGTAATGCACACACAAGCCACTTGCCAACCGTCTATCGACGGGCGGTGGCTGCATATCTCTGCACGGACGTTCTGTACTATCCATGCATTGAGCCGAGCTGCTCACTTATTGTATAGCTGTGTGGATGGAGAGATGACTATCAGCAATAGCTGCGCTCTCCAATGAGAAGACAGATGGGTAATTACCATTCCGGCCCTCTGGATTGCTTTGTATATGGCACACAATGAGCGCTGGTTACATAGATTGGCAGGAAGCCTGTCGGCTTACTGCGTCCTATGCCATCAGTCAGACCCAGATCAACTTTGCAGTGAGTACAGGGGATGTATTTTCCTTGGATTTACCCTGCATCTGGGGCTAATAGATTAGTCCCAGTCACAATGGAAGTCAGAAAAAAAGTAATTAAATTTTTCACCCAAAGGTCTTTGTCTGACCCATGGTTGAGGTGAGGTGCGATGACACAATATGTAAAATATAATAATCAAAAACAAACACACAAAAAATAAAGTTTTATAAAAATTATTACGAACAGTTGAGTTATGGCCCCAAAAAGGCTGAATAGTTCACTCGGGAGTTTGTATCTGTTCCGGAATTTTCCCCCCCCCTTACCTATTTGACATAAAGCAATAGTTTGTACTCTCTCCTTCAGCATTTTATCACTATCTGCATTTAAGACATGGTCATACAGGCATAGTGTGGTCAGCTAGAGTTGGTGGCACGAAGGGAATTACTTCAAAGACCTGTCTTTTCCCTTTACAAGGCCATTATGCTCACCCAAGACTCACTTCTGGAGAAATCATTTGAAAAGGCAAGAAATCTCAGTTTGGGGATTACGTCTACCCGACTTTTTACAACACATGCAAAGAACAACTTATCAATGTAAGGGGTTCTAGAGTTTACTAAACACCGATACGTTTATGGCAAATACATTGAACTTTAAGCTTGTCGGGTTTGGGGTGTTTCAGGCCTGGGGCAAATTGGGTTACATGGGTTTTGGAGTGTCCAGTTTGTAACCTTTGTGCAAGGTCCACCATTTTTAACATAGGGTGCCATCTTCCAAGGGTATGCTCTCCCAAGTAATAGTTTGCTAGGTCTGGAGAATGAGTTGTTGCCAACCAAATTTGAAAAAATGTTATACAGACTGCTGATGTCCATCCTCTTGAATTAGAATCGCCACCCCCACTGGATTTAACAATTTTTGAACCTACCTATAAACTTACTTTTTTCAGCTCAGGGTTTCCTGATGGTTTTAATCTCATCTGGGATTTGTGGATAAATGCCCCAAAAGGTGCTAGTTTCATAAGCTAGGTGGCCTGAGTGGTGGACAAACCCCCCTCCCCCCTTTTTTTCTTCCCCGGGGAATTTTTTGAAAAGCAAGTCTTTTTCTTTGTTTCTGTAATTCTTAGCAGACATAAGTACACTGGATGCTGTTTCTATTTTTTGGGGTTTGTTTAAGCCATATATTTGGGCTCTATACTACTGATGTGGCCCTCTTTTGGGGATTGTTGGGTTGTTGACCTTTTGTTGCGTTTTGTGGATTAAAATGCATAAATAAAGCCTTTGAAAAAAAATTTGTATGAGCAGCCCAAAAAGCAACTTTTAGTCAAGCTTTTGACGACTCTATACCACTTATATGTACAGTAAATGTCCATGAGAGAAAAGTAAAACAATTACATTACTTATTTTAGCACCACTTTTGCTGTTAAATAAATAATTACATTTTTTTCCTCATATTATTAAGAAAAAAAAAATAATGTAAAAATCACATGAAAATAAATCCTAACATATCATACCGTGCACAAGAAAGAGTTATAGCATTCAAACCCGTATGTACTAAAAAAAAGAAAAATGTGCCTGGTCAGGAATGGGGGTAAAGGGCTCAGTTATGAACTGGTTAAGCTTCCACTTTACGCTGTGGGAACATAGACTAAGCATTCATATTTAGATTGGCACACTGTGGATCTTCATTTCAATAGGGAGAGAAGGATAAACAAGGGAGTCTTTCGAGGAAGCAAAGGTTTTTAACATATATCTGCAATCTGGTTTGTGATCTGTTTAGCTGTCCCCATATCTACTTTTACTTTGTTCCCATATATTGCAAAAAATTGATGGTTTGGGGTAACCTTACCATATGTATGACCTTAAAGGTCCCTTTCTCAATGACTTTGCAGTGACAGTTCGTGAAAAGGGTTCGCTACATTTCAGAAAATGACTTTTTTAATTTTCTTTATTCAAGAATTGTTTTTATTTTTCTACAAAAATTGCATAGAACTCAATATTTTCCTTTGGATTGCAATTATCACATTAGTAATGTTGCCTGGTATTAGCTGGAACCAAAAGTAACCTCGTTCCAGGGAGTTTAATTCAGAAGCCTTTGTCAACACAATTGCAGCATCTATAAAGTTATACAGGAAAGGGGCTTCCTTTTATCCCCCCAAAAATAAATGTGAGGTACCAACTGGCTGTAACCCCGGGGCCGAAACAGAAATTTTCGGGCCCCACACAGTTTAAAGGTCGGGGCCCCCCCAAGCCCCCCCCAGAAACCCTTTTTGCCCCCCCATAAAATAAAAATTGAAGTTCAATTGCTGAATAATAACATCAAACGGTCATGAAAAAATTTCATTACAATAAGCCCAATATTACTCCCCTACAGGACCATATAGGGGTATATACAATGCAGTTACTTTAATGACTTACAGTTGATTTTGTCTGAGAGTCATTCACTTTCCTTTTCTTTCCCCCGGGTCCAGACCCCCATGAACTTTGACCACAACTCCCCTGAAATTCACAACACAACCCTGAGACTCTCATTTTTTTTTAAATCTCTTCTCCTGTGCCCCCCCCCTGTGTACAAATCCCCCTCCCCAGTGCCAAAAAAGGTAAAAAATGACCCCCTTTATGCCCCCATAATTAGGTTTAGCCCCCCCCCCCCAGGACCCCGGGGGTAGCTAACCGGTTTTTTTGGGGAAACAGGGAGTGGGTATGTAGGGGTAGCCGGGGGTATAGGTGCCGGGGTACCAGGAGGGGGTAGCTAGGGAGGTAGGTGACAGGTGGTGGGAGTTGGGAGGTAGGGGAGCAGGTTGGTGGTGCTGGGAGGTAGGGAGCCCGGTAGGTGGTAGGGAGCTGGGCAACCGGGGGTAGTAGCCCGGAGGGGTCTAAAGGAAGTAGGTGCAGGAGGTGGAGCTAGGAGGTAGGCAGAAGGTCTGGTGTAGGGAGGGAGGCAGCCGGTAGGGTTGGGGGAGGGAGGTAGGGGCAGTAGGGGGGTAGGGAGGGGCAACCAGGGAGGTAGGTACCCGGGAGGTGGAGCTAGGGGGTATGCAGCCAGGTAGGTGGTAGCTAGGGAGGTAGGTAACCAGGTAGGTGGTAGGTAGCTGGGCAACCAGGGAGGTAGGTAGCCAGGTAGGTGGTAGCTAGCGACGTAGGTAGCCAGGTAGGTGGTAGCTAGGGAGGTAGGCAGCCAGGTAGGTGGTAGCTAGGGAGGTAGGTAGCCAGGTAGGTGGTAGGTAGCTGGGCAACCAGGGAGGGAGGTAGCCAGGTAGGTGGTAGCTAGGGAGGTAGTAGCGTAGGTGGTAGCTAGGGAGGTAGATAGCAGGTAGGTGGTAGCTAGGGAGGGAGGTAGCTGGGCAACCATGGACGTAGCTGGGGAGGTAGGTAGCCAGGTAGGTGGTAGCTAGGGAGGTAGGTAGCCAGGCAGGTAGGTAGCCAGGTAGGTGGTAGCTAGGGAGGTAGGTAGCTGGGCAACCAGGGAGGTAGCTAGGGAGGTAGGTAGCCAGGTAGGTGATAGCTAGGGAGGTAGGTAGCTGGTCAACCAGGGAGGTAACTAGGGAGGTAGGTAGCCACGTAGGTGGTAGCCAGGGAGGTAGGTAGCCAGGCAGGTGGGAGGTAGGTAGCCAGGTAGGTGGTAGCTAGGGAGGAAGGTAGTTGGGCAACTAGGGAGTTAGGTGTTGCTCCCTCCTCCCCCCAGCCTTGTGTGTGGGGGCCCCCCTCGTCCCCCCAGCTTTGTGTGTGGTGGCCCCCTCGTCCCCCCAAGATTGTGTGTGGGGGCCCCCTCGTCCCCCCAGCTTTGTGTGTGGGGGCCCTCTCGTCCCCCCAGCCTTACATGTGTGTGTATGTGGGGAGAGGAGGGAGCGCCCACACAGAAGGCTGTGGGGACGAGGGGACCCCCACACACAATACTGTGGGGAGAAGGGCTGCAGGGCTGGGGAGAGGATGAGGATGCTGCAGAGAGGTGGCCCGCGCTGCTGGTCACAGCTGCAGTCACAGACACTTTTCACTTACCTCCCCCGTGCTGTGACTGGAGCCGGAGCCTTCCTGCTCTCTCTGTCCATGCTGCCACTCTGTATGCTGGCCAGAGGGGACAGAGGGCGGGGCTTCACTTATTGAATTAATCATCCTGGCCTCAGTCAGAGAGAGGAGGACCCTGGCTCCAGTCACAGCAAAGGGGAAGTAAGTGAAAAGAGTCTATGGCGGCCCTGGTAACAGCAGCAGGAGGGCTAACAATGGCCCACAGTCCTGCCATCTAACAGCTTCTTCTACACCCTGCCTGAGTTGGGGTGTAGTAAGAGTGCTTGAATTGAACATGATTCTGCAATTGCACTACCTAATGGACTTAAAATTCAACAAAATTTAAAAATATAAAACAAGTTAAAATTTCAAAACACTCCCTTTTTTTCTCATTTTACAAATGGGAAAGAAAATCTCTTCATCCTTAAAAGTCTGATTAAAATAAATATTTTATCTTATGGTAATTTCATTTTTTGTGAAATTCTCACCTTTGATAATATCTCATACAGTCTTGCTTTTATATACTCAGTTATATAAGGATATAAACCATTTATAGGACGGTTGATGAGCCAGCACTGTCTCATATCTGTGCCTTTGGGAGATGGATGTTCTCGTGTTGAACACATATGTTGGAGACTCTTTTGTTGCGGCAGCTTGTTCAGATATGTTTCACAGCATTGTATGGACTTTTGAGGTTAGCAACCCAGTGTGCATTACAGATGATCATGGTATTGCATTTATTTTTAGAATTTTTTTGACATTGCTGGAGGGGCTGTCCTTTTTGCATCATATGTTTCCCTCGATTTGGCATAATCCAATATGTTGGATACAGTCTGTTTTTCAAATTAGGAACACATCTTGGAAGTTATTTGTTTTCTTTTTCAAAATATCACTCAGGTACTGTGTGGTTAATTATCTTCAAAGTGTTTTATTCCCTTCTCTGTTTGAGGTATTTTGACATACAAGACAGGGATCGCAGGGAGAGTGACAATCGGCCATTTATTGGAGTAGTGTAAGAAATTCCCTGTATCATATACATATATATAGTCATATAAATATCATAAATAAATATGTATCTATACAAACATATACTGTATATATACAATCCACCGTCTTACTGGCTTAGGTGCAATAAAATGAAAGACACAAATGTAAGTGTATAAAAACGTATATTGTATAGCACGTGATATTGATTTATGGTTATTAATAAATGATATGGAGATATACAGGAACAAAAAGAAAGAAACAACAAATGTTACATAAACACTACACAACCAATTACCAATGACAGTTCCAAATCATACAAATCATATAACAAAATATAAGGTTATGTTACCCTCCAAGGCCTTCACACACCAAGTTCATGTGCCATGCTCTCCATGTGGCTTCTAAAGAGTCCCATCAAAATGTGTTTCCTTCCTTCAAGCAACAATTTACCCAAGTGTGTTGGTTTCTCCCAAGGGACAAAAAGCCTGTCCAACAGCATGCTCCTGTCTTTTATACACCAAGACCAAGACCATACCTGCCCCCATTACCCATGAGGCCTCGGGACCTTTATTGTTGCATCCCCCTTTCATCTAGAAGTCAGGTTTTACAATGTTATGGCATCCGGGCAGAGGCAAATACCTTTTGTTCTTTAAATTAGCACCTAATGAGATATGTGGTCTTCCAAGATGGTCTTCCAAGATGAGAAATCAGTATATTCCCACAAGTAAAATACCTCCTGTATACTATATCGAAGTATACCATATCATATGTCTTTCAATATGTAAAAATCTGTATTTCTTACAGATGTTTTATTTCAATTGTGAGTTACATATTATCGGTTGTGTTATTACAATTTATAAACATAATGTAAATACAGTTTCAACATAGGTTGGATTAAGAACATGTGTTGTATAATCATAGGATTTATATAGAGATTTCAGGTCAATTTTCAGAGTTTGCAACTTTCATCTCTTTTGAGCATCATTTACATTTTCATTGCAATTTTAAATTAAATATTTTTTCTTTATTAGATAAGAATCACAGGGGGGATCACACCTTGAGCCGATGCGTAGGGTCCATCCACACAGCGTGGTTTATAGGTTGGATTTTCAGACGGTTTGTGGATTTGCAAACCGTCTGAAAACCGTCAACAAACCGTCCCCATAGACTTTAAAAGAAAATCAATTCAGTAGTCTACACTGACCGGATTTGTTTGCAAATCCGTAAACTGCGGACAGAACCATCCCTCAAAACCACTGAAAAGACGATAAAATACTGTCCGGATTCTTAAACAGAATCCAACTGGCATTTTACCACTACTGTGTGGACATACCCTTACTGCTGCAATGTTTATACCATTAGCTGTGTTACCATCATGCTTATGCTTGGGTTTTTATGCCAAGATGATTCTTATTGCTATGTTTTAATTATACTTTGTCTATATTGGGCTCATATTTGTACTGATGAAATATTGTTGCTATCTTTTAAGCATACTTGTAACGGGTATGGTGGATTCGCTGGACCACCACTAGCGTTGGTTTAAGCCACGTCAAGGAACGGAGTCTAAGTAGCCCCCGGTTTTCACCAGAGCCCGCCGCAAAGCGGGATGGACTTGCTACGGCGTGAGGCTACCAGGTCGTACCCCTGACGTGACTTGCTAGCGATGGCGGCCGGGGTAGTGCGTGGTACAGAGTCGTAATCTGAAGGCGTAGTCGGGGACAGGCAGAAGGTCAGGGCAGGCGGCAGAGGTTCGTGGTCAGAGACAGGCAAACGGTCAGGGCGGGCGGCAAACAGGCAAGGTCAGGAACGTAGCAAACTGACTGGTACACGGGCGATCAGAACAGACTCTCAATACACTCAAACTAACTGGACGCACACCAACGAACTGGCAAGGTGTGTTGGGGGCGTGTACCTTAAATAGGACCAGCGCCCAGCAATAACCAATTACTGGGGCGCTGGCCCTTTAAATCCCGACCAGCCGTCGCGCGCGCGCCTAGGGACACGGGCACGCGCGCGGCGGCCGGAACAGACAGGGGCAGCGTTCACCGGAGCGTGGCTGGTAAGTGCCGGCGCCCGGGCAGCAGGGAGATGGGCGCGGGCAGCCGCGGCACCCGCGCCGAGAGCCCGGGCAGCAGGGAGATGGGCGCGGGCAGCCGCGGCACCCGCGCCAGGAGCCCTGCAGGCAGAGGGGAGACCGCGGGGCGCAGCGGTGCCCGCGGCCCCCATGACAGTACCCCCCCCCTTAGGTCTCCCCCTCTTTTTTGGAAACCTAGCAAGGAGGTCAGGGGACAGGTTGGCCTCAGGTTCCCACGAACGCTCCTCAGGCCCGAACCCCTTCCAGTCGATAAGGAAGAACCGCTTCCCCCTCACTGTCTTCTCCGCCAGGACCTCCTTGACCTCAAAGATGTTATCAGAATCGGCCACAGGAGAAGGCGAGACAGATCTACGGGAGAAGCGATTCAGCACCACAGGCTTGAGGAGCGAGACATGGAAGGAGTTCGGGATACGCAGAGTGGGAGGCAAGCGGAGCTTGTAGGACACCGGATTTAACTGCCGAAGTACCACAAAAGGGCCCAAATACTTGGGACCCAGCTTGTAGCTGGGCACTTTGAAGCGAATGTACTTGGCAGATAGCCAAACCCTGTCACCCGGCTTAAATATGGGCGCCGGTCTCCGGTACCTGTCGGCCTGGGCTTTGATACGAGAGGAGGCCCGTAGAAGGGCCTGACGTGTGACCTGCCAGAGAGACTTGATGTGCCGTACTTGGGCATACCACGGCGGAACGTCACACGAAGAAGGCAGAGGGAGAGGCGGGCGGGGATGTAGCCCAAGGACAACAAAAAAGGGAGAGGCTCCTGTGGATTCAGAGTCCAAGGAGTTGTATGAAAATTCCGCCCAGGGGAGGAGGTCCGACCAGTTATCCTGGCGGGCGGAAACAAAATGTCGTAGGTAGGTCCCCACCACTTGGTTGAACCCTCTCTACCTGCCCGTTGGTTTGAGGGTGATAGGCCAACGAGAAGTCCAGCTGGACCGTAATTGAGTACACAGAGCCCCCCAGAATTTAGACACAACTGGACTCCTCTATCAGAAACGATATGTAACGGGAGCCCTTTGTAGACGAAACACGTGCTGAAAAAAGTGTTGGGCCAATAAATGGGCGGAGGGTAACCCGGGCAGAGGGACAAAATGGGCCATTTTAGAGAACCTATCGGTCACCACCCAAATGACTGTATTACCCGATGAGGCCGGGAGGTCGGTAATGAAGTCCATGGCGATATGGGACCAAGGACTTTCAGGCACAGGGAGAGGTAGTAGTAGACCCGAGGGTCTGAGGCGAGGGACCTTGTTGCGAGCACAGGAGGTGCAGGCCAGGACATAATCTCTAACATCATGAGCCAGGGTGGGCCACCAGTAATAGCGGGAGATTAACCGCAGAGATTTATGCACTCCAGGATGGCCAGCAGCACGGGAAGAGTGTCCCCACTTTAGAATACGAGGCCGCATGGCCGGGCGGACATAAGTCTTTCCCGGAGGTGGGTGTTTAAGCTCCACGGGGGCTGCCGTGAGGAGCCGTTCTGGAGGAATTATATGCTGCAGAGGTGCTTCTGTGCCCACAGTGTCAGAGGATCGAGAAAGGGCATCCGCCCTGACGTTCTTCTCAGCTGGCCGAAAGTGAAGGAAGAAGTCAAAGCGGGCGAAGAAGAGGGACCACCTGGCTTGACGAGGATTTAGACGTTGAGCAGATTGAAGATAGAGGAGGTTTTTGTGATCTGTGAAGATTTCGAAGGGGTGGCGAGCCCCCTCCAACAAGTGCCGCCATTCTTCTAGGGCCAATTTAATGGCCAATAGTTCACGATCTCCAATAGAATAATTTCGCTCGGCTGGCGTGAAGGTTCTTGAGAAGAATCCGCAAGTACGCAGTTTTCCGGAGGCAGACTTTTGCAAGAGGACAGCTCCGGCACCTACAGAAGAGGCGTCCACCTCTAGAACAAACGGACGCAGTGGGTCCGGGCGAGATAGCACAGGGGCCGAAGCAAATGCGGACTTGAGATGCTCAAAGGCTTCTTGAGCTTCGGGAGACCAGGATTTGTGGTTGTCGTTTTTCTTCGTCATTGCCACCAGTGGGGCCACGAGCGTGGAGAAATGTGAGATGAACTGTCTGTAGTAGTTCGCAAAGCCTAGAAAACGTTGGATAGCCCGAAGACCCACTGGTCGAGGCCACTGTAGAACTGCAGACAGTTTAGAAGGGTCCATCTGGAGTCCTTGATCCGAGACTATGTACCCCAGGAAGGGCAACGAAGTGCGCTCGAATAGGCATTTCTCTAATTTGGCATACAACTGATGGTCTCGGAGACGTTTGAGCACCAGGCGGACGTGATGGCGGTGAACCTTCGGGTCCGGAGAGAAGATCAGGATGTCATCCAAGTAAACGATGACACAGACATAGAGGAGGTCGCGGAAGATCTCGTTGACGAAGTTCTGGAAAATGGCCGGAGCGTTGCAAAGGCCAAAGGGCATGACCAGATATTCGAAGTGGCCATCACGGGTGTTAAAGGCTGTTTTCCATTCGTCGCCTTCCCGAATACGAAAACAGATTATAAGCACCACGAAGGTCCAATTTAGAGAAAATTTTTGCGCCACGTAGGCGGTCAAATAGCTCTGAAATCAAAGGCAGGGGATATCGATTCTTTATGGTTATCTTATTTAGACCACGATAATCGATACAGGGCCGGAGGGTTCCATCCTTCTTTTCGACAAAGAAGAATCCGGCTCCCGCAGGTGAGGATGACTTGCGTATAAAGCCCTTGCGGAGATTCTCTTGAATATACTCCGACATCGCCTTTGTCTCCGGGACCGAAAGAGGGTAAACTCTGCCTCGGGGAGGCGTAGTACCGGGTTGCAGATCGATAGGGCAGTCGAAGGGCCGGTGCGGGGGCAGAGTTTCGGCTTGTCTTTCGGAGAAGACGTCGGCAAAGTCCTGGTAAGGAGCAGGCAGACCTGGCAGAGACTTCGAAGGTTTTGCAGAAGCAGACCGCAGAGCAGGGCGGAGTGCCACCAGGCATCGTGAGTGACATGCCGGGCCCCAACGAAGGATCTCGCCTGTGTTCCAGTCTAGGATCGGAGCATGGTCTTGCAACCAGGGAAGGCCCAGAAGGATCTCAGAAGAGGAACGAGGCAGCACGAGGAGTTTCACCCTTTCCTGGTGTAGCGCGCCAATCTGCAGGGTGAGGGGCGCAGTGCAGAACCGAATGGCATCCTTGAGGCATTCGCCACTGACAGAGGAGACAAACATGGTTTTCTGCAGAGGGGTCACAGGAAGCCGGAACTTAGACACCAGTGCATGGCTAATAAAGTTACCAGCGGACCCTGAGTCCAGGAAGGCGGTGGCCTGAAAGGTACAGTCAGGCGAAGTTCCACAATGTACCGGAATGGTCAGACGGGGAGAGGCCGCACTGACACCAAGGGATGCTTCCCCTGCGAGCCCCAGGTGAGAGAGGCTCCCGGACGCACCGGACAGCCCCCCAAGAAGCGGCCGGCGTGGCCGAGTAGACTCGCGTTGGAGACGGAGCTCTTGTTGTCTCTCCGCCAAGCGAATGTCGATCCGGGTGGCCAGCCGAATCAATTCGTCCAGAGAGGATGGCAGATCCCGAGCCGCGAGCTCATCTTTAACGCGTCCCGAGAGGCCTTGCCAGAAAGTCGCCACCAGAGCCTCGTTGTTCCAGTCGAGTTCTGAAGCTAGCGTACGGAACTGCACAGAGTACTGTCCCACAGTGGAATCACCCTGACAGAGGCGAAGCAAAGCAGCAGCCGCGGACGAGGTACGGCCAGGTTCCTCGAAGACAGTGCGGAATCCCTGGAGGAAGCCTTGCAGATTAGCCGTGAGCGGGTCTCCTCGATCCCATAGCGGGGTGGCCCAGGCCAGAGCTTCGCCAGTTAGGAGGCTAATAATGAAGGCCACTTTAGCCCGCTCAGTGGGGAATTGATGTCCAAGCATCTCAATGTGGATGGAGCATTGAGTGAGGAAGCCTCTGCACTTCTTCGGGTCTCCATCATAGAGAGAGGGGAGCGGGAGATGCAGAGAAGGTCCCGGTGAAATTGCAGGGGCAACAGGTGCTGGCGAGACGGTAGCAGTCGCTGATGGCGGTAAACGGACTGCAAGATTCTGCATCATGGCCACGAGGTGGTCGACACGCTGACTCTGCTGGGCGACAGCCGTCGCAACGTCCCGGAGTTCAGGCAGAGGTACCCTGGCGGAATCCATGGCCAGTTCGTACTGTAACGGGTATGGTGGATTCGCTGGACCACCGCTAGCGTTGGTGTAAGCCACGTCAAGGAACGGAGTCTAAGTAGCCCCCGGTTTTCACCAGAGCCCGCCGCAAAGCGGGATGGACTTGCTGCGGCGTGAGGCTACCAGGTCGTTACCCCTGACGTGACTTGCTAGCGATGGCGGCCGGGGTAGTGCGTGGTACAGAGTCGTAATCCGAAGGCGTAGTCGGGGACAGGCAGAAGGTCAGGGCAGGCGGCGGCGGCAAACAGGCAAGGTCAGGAACGTAGCAAACGGACTGGTACACGGGCGATCAGAACAGACTCTCAATACACTCAAACTAACTGGACGCACACCAACGAACTGGCAAGGTGTGTTGGGGGCGTGTACCTTAAATAGGACCAGCGCCCAGCAAAAACCCAAAATTACTGGGGCGCGGGCCCTTTAAATCCCGACCAGCCGTCGCGCGCGCGCCTAGGGACACGGGCCCGCGCGCGGCGGCCGGAACAGACAGGGGCAGCGTTCACCGGAGCGTGGCTGGTAAGTGCCGGCGCCCGGGCAGCAGGGAGATGGGCGCGGGCAGCCGCGGCACCCGCGCCAGGAGCCCTGCAGGCAGAGGGGAGACCGCAGGGCGCAGCGGTGCCCGCGGCCCCCATGACAATACTTAGTACATATGAGGCTCATATTAACAATAAACTTTAACAATGTTGCTATTACGGTTATGAGGCTATTCAATTGTGGATATACTTGTATTGTTACAATATTATGTTATCATTTAGATGTCACTGATACTTTGTTTTCAGTTTGTTTCTATATGCATTATGTATATCTGCATGTTGAACTACTAAGTATGAGCTCTTGTTACATTTTGAATGAAGCATTTCTTTGGCATCCTAATTTAATAACATTCAGGTGTATCCCTATCACTATTCTCGCAATTTTGTGAGTATAGGTTGTTTCAGCTGTCAATCATAAGTATCTCTTTCCGAGATAAACGGTAATAGATTTGTTTTTATAGTGAGCATGGCAGTTCTGAGTAGATACAGTGGGCCCTGACTGCCACCCAGCCCACTGTCCCTGCCTACTTGGCGTACTGCCCCAGAAGGCAGACCCCAACTGGGTGACAGACCCTACGCTGCTAAGTGCAGGGCCATCAGAGGAAAACTGAGTCAATCAGTCAGGGTCAGTAATATCAAAGCCAAGAAATGAATGGTCAGAAACAACCCGGGGTCCAAACACAATCAGGAGAGCAGTACAAAATCTGTGGTCACGAGCGTGGTCAAGAAATGAGTCGGGATCAGAAATTCAGGAGGACAACAATAAGCACGAATCGCAGGGAAACACCAAGTGGAACACCTGTGACAGGCAAGGCCTGAGGGAACTAAGGAGGTTTAAAAGGTCTGCCCAGACGCCGCCCCAGCAGCTCATTGGTGCTGCGTCCAAGCCCTCCGAATGGGTCACGTTACCTGAACATCTGTTTGTCTATTGAGATATTCTTTCACGATTTTACGCAGTAATCCATCACATTCTATGTTATTTTCTCCTAGATTTTTGGGAGTTATTTGGCATTTACTTTCTGCTTTGTAAATAAATATATCTTGCATCACTTTATTGGTGTGCCGGTGTAAAAACTTTATACTATTGTACATTGGTCTTCTGACCTTTTCACCTGGCACCCTCTCCCCAACTTCCCATTTTTTACCAAGGTGTGCATGACCTATACATCTATATTACACTCAGTATATAGGGTCTCCCAGTAGGTAGCTATGTATACAGGGCCCCCAGTAGACAGGTATACAGGGTCACAAAGTAGGTAGCTATGTACACAGCCACCCCCAGTAGATAGGCATATAGGGTCTCGCAGTAGGTAGCTTAGTGCTCCCTATTACATGGTTCTATAGGATCTCCCAAAAGGTAGCTATGTATACAGGGCCCACTATTAAAAATTTAAATATAGTACTCACTTCTGCCCATTCCCCCACCAAACTCTTCAAACCAAGCCTAAAATAATGGTCAGATTCTGATTTACAATTTTGTCCTTGCTGTGTAGATGCAGCCTAAGGGGTACAATATTTTCCGTGAAATTCTACTAGGTTGTACTGTAGCCCCACCTCAAATATTTCTTTTGAAGTTGTGTTTGCTTTGAACTTTGATGTTTCTTTTTGACACAATATTAGAAGCTGCAGCATAAACAATATCAGGTTACAGTTATAAATAGATGAATGTAGTACATGATGTGCCTGCGATTGAACTGTCCTAACACTGTAGATACACAAAGTATTATATCAGCATTTTCTCCATCACTTTTCCTTTCTATTGTCATAAACTTGTTTCAAAGACAATACAAATTTTTTTAAACTTAATAGTGATTTAGTATTACTTAAATACCTGCAGCATAAAGATTTAACACCCTGTGAATTGTGGCTGACATGGCGATGAGAAGGGACATTGTATCAATGAAAGTTTCCTTAAAACTGTCTTTGAGTTTCTTTGAATACAGAATAGATTTTACAATAGGGATGGCACACAGATTTTGACCAAACTAAGCAAAATATGCTGGGCAGGAATTATAATGGTTTACCTGACCCAACGTCAAGATTTTTTACAATAGGAATCAAATTACAAGTTCCCCTAGAAAATGGGAAATGGGAGCTGTGGATGTTTGCTATGGGCAACAAAGAAAGTCTTAGACCTTGACAGTTTTCATACATGTCCCTCATAGTTTGTAAGGCCAAAAAAAGAGAAACGTCCATCAAGTTCAGCCTATTGTGCTATAGTATTGATCCAGAGGAAGGCAAAAACTCCCATGAGATACAAGCCAATTGTCCTCATTTTAGGGAAAAAATTCCTTCCTGACTCCAATCTGACAATCAGAATTCTCCAGAATCCTAATCACTATAACTTGTTATATTATTACATGCTAGAAATGTATCCAGACCATTTTTGAATTCTGTTAGTGAATTTACCACGACAAGTTCTTCTGGCAGAGAGTTCCACAGTCTCACTGCCCTTAGAGTAAAGAATCCCTTTCTATGTTTATATAAAAATGTTCTTTAAACTTGGCGTAGATGATACTCCCTCATGTAATGCACTCGCCATTATATATAGAGACTATTTTATTCAAAATAGACATGAGTGCTGACAGGGTGGGGGGGGTGTTAGCCTGTCAGTGCTCAGACCATACACTGCACACTGCATCAAATTATTCTGCATGGCTGTCATCCCAGGAGGAAGCCTCTGTTAAAGATGATGCACAAGAAATCCCACAAACAGCTTGCTTAAAACAAGCAACTTAAGGACATGGATAACGGGGACCAAGAAGTGATTTAGTATTATTTAAATACCTGCAGCATAAAGTTTTAACACCCTGTGAATTGTGGCTGACATGGCAATGAGAAGGGACATTGTATCAATGAGTGTCTTCTTAAAACTGGTTTTGAGTTTCTTTGAATACAGAATAGATTTTACAATAGGGATGGCACACAGATTTTGACCAAGCTAAGCAAAAAATGCTTAGCCTGGGGTTAGTAATGCAGTAACAAATCTCAGAATATCACACTAGGCAGGAATTATAATGGTTTACCTGACCCTACACCAAGATTCTTTACAATAGGGATCAAATTACAAGTTCCCCCAGAGTCAGGAACATTTTTTTATTAGATAGTAAACCTGTAATTCCTGTTTTGGGATATACAGTAAATTATGGCCCATGTTGAACTGCTATGATTTAGTTATTTGGCCTACTGGCTATGGCCAAAATCACGTTTTTGCACTTTTTTGTATATGTTGTAATGTATATGAATTTTAAGCTTTATTTTGTAAATGTTGTTTATGTCCAGTATCTATGCAACTATTAAGCAATGCAAGTAGAGGCCACAATCTTGTGCAAACCATCTTTGATAAAAAAAAAAGATCCATTAATATCTAGTGCTATTTAGCAGAGTTTCATAGCTTCATTCTTCAAATTCATTCCATCCACAAGAAGAAGCAATCATGGAAGGAATTTAGCGGAGTAGGGAAATCCTTGCTATTGCTGCCAAGAGCCTATTAACTGTATTTCTACAGGAATTATATGAATCTGATAAACCATTGTGTATCATCTGTACTGTATGCAATATTATTACTTGTCTTCCACACTATATCTTAATGAATAACAGCCCATTTTATTAGATACAAAACACAGAAGGATTTTTGCAATATATTTCTGGGTCAAGAAAAGCATTTTTTCTTTAGTAGACCTCTTCACAGTCACTAAGTACTTATCAGTTGTTGCTAGTTTTATTAACCAGATTAGTTTTTAATAAAAAACGCATAGTTTCCATATCTTCTATCCATCGATTTTAAAAATTGGTCCCATCATCTAGTACCCCATCTGCATTGCCATGATATTAGATTTTCCTTCCACCTCCCACACTAGATTTTTAAACTGCAAGCATCATATCCACATTTGTCTTTAATTATATTTGTTCTTATGTAGTTCCACAGTTACAGTATCTCACAAAAGTGAGTACACCCTCCACACTTTTGTAAATATTGTATTATATCTTTTCATTGGACAATACTGAAGGTATGACACTTCGATACAATGTAATCAGTGTACAGCTTGTGTATGTGTAAATTTGCACCCTTGAAATAACTCAACACATAGCCATCAATGTTTAAACCACTGGCAAAAAAGTAAGTACACCCCTAAGGGAAAATAGACAAATTGTCCCCAACTTGCCATTTTCTCTCCACGGTGTCATGTGACTCATTGGTGTTACAAGGTCTCAGGTATGAATGGGGAGCAGGCATGTTAAATTTGGAGTTATCTCTCTCACACTCACTCATACCGGTCACTGGAAGTTCAAAATGACAGCTCATGGCAAAGAACTGTCTGAGGATCTGAAAAAGAGAACTAATCCACATGAATGAGACCTAGACTATAAGATGATTGCCAACACCATGAAACTGGGCTGCAGCATGGTGGCCAAGACCATACAGTGGTTTAACAAGACAGGTTCCACTAGGAACATGCATGTATAGTTACATAGGACCTAAGACTAAAACTTTCTTTGTTGCCCATTGCAGCCAATCAGAGTCCCCCTTTCATGTCATATAGGGCTCTGAATAAATGAAATGGGTGCTGTGATTGGTTGCTATGGGCAACAAAGAAAGTCTTAGACTTAGACTGTTTTCATACATGTCCCTCATAGTTTGTAAGGCTGAAAAAATCCATCAAGTTCAGCCTATTATGCTATAGTGTTGATCCAGAGGACGGAAAAAACTCCCATGAGATAGGAGCCAATTGTCCTTATTTTAGGGAAAAAATTCCTTCCCGACTCCAATCTGACACTCAGAATTCTCCAGAATCCTAATCACTATAACTTGTTATATTAATGCTAGAAATGTATCCAGATGATTTTTGAATTCTGTTAGTGAATTTACCACGACAAGTTCTTCTGGCAAAAAGCTTCGCAGTCTCACTGCTCTTACAGTAAAGAATCCCTTTCTATGTTTATATAAAAATATTCTTTAATCTTGGCGTAGATGGTACTCCCTCATATAATGCACTCGCCATTATATACAGAGACTGTTTTTTTTCCAAATAGACATAGGAGTGCTGTCAGCATTGTTGTCAGGGTGGGGAGGGGAGGGGGTGTTAGTGTGTACCAACAGCGTGTTTTGGTAGTGTAAGACGGGCTCGATGTCTCTATGTGTGGATAGAGAGGGAAACTTCCTCCTCACAGGTGCACTGCTGAAGATTGTGCCATTGTCGTCATCAGTCACCACTGGGGGCCAGGGAACAAAAACGGAACTTCCTAATTGGACTGTTACATTAAATTTACATCCATTCACAGCAAAACATTTTAGTGTTCTTCAGATTGTGTTGTGCTGCCTTACTGCCCACGTACTATAAACAGAAATCCCATTAACAAAAATACATAACGTATAAATAACACTAAACCATAAAGGAGTAGAAAGGTATGAATCCTGTAGTTTGTCTTCATAGTAAGAGTATTCTTGAGAAACATTCCCAGCAAAAAATGCATGACTCGTATGTTTAATACAGGAACTAAATGTAGCAATGCTTTATTAACACATCTTTAACATTCCATATGCAGCACTAAATCTCATAGCCATCCTTGCAACATATTCTACCAACAGCTGTTTTGCCCAGTTGGCGTATAAAAGTATAGATCAACTACCATTCCCCCTAGGAAGGATTAGCAAAACACCGCAAAGGGTGAAAGGTTGTGTAAAATGCAAAGGAAATCTATATTCTGAAGAGCAAGGCAAGCAATATCAACATTTCAAAATACAGGAAAACTGCTGATGTGTAGAGAGTTGATAAAAATGACCAGAGCTGCTTGTTGGTTGGGGTAGGGCAACATGGTTGGTGACCTTTTGTACACTAGCCGTGTACTGTTATATTATTATGTACATTATTCATGTGCCATCATATTACTGTGTGCGTTTTTGCCCTACTGTGATATTGCTACGTGAATGTATTATGACATCTCTTTGTGCATCCTGCCGGCATTGTGCTTTGTTACTGCGCTGTGACAGTAGATATCATACACGTGCTGTGACATAACACATCACTTTATTACTGTACTGTGACATTACTATGTGCATAATCTCACTACTGTAAAATCACTGTTAGCATGATCTCTGAGTTGTAGCTTAACAGAGTGGATCCTTCTGAACATCAATGCGAAGAGATTATGCACATGCTGTGACATCACATGCTACATCATCACTGTACTGTGACAATACTATGTACATAATCTCACTACTGTGAGATCACCATTAGCATGATTACTGTAGTTTAACAGAGTTGATTGATCCTTCCCTGTACTGTGACATCAGTGTGGTACATTATTTTAGTACTCTGATATCACTGGTTACATTATAAATGCATGATGACATTGCTATGTGCATTATCCCACTACTGTAATATCACTGTTTGCATGCTTCACAAGTGGATTATCATTGTATTGTTACAACACATAGTGCAGGCAAAATAGTTTGTGTTTTCCTACTGCTGGGTCCTATTCTAATATCTGCTATGTAGCCCCAAGATGACTTTCTACATATTTCTAATATAAATATCAGTGGCACACTAAAAACTAAGTAAGTTTTTAGTGTGCCACTGATATTTGTATTAGATGTATGCTATTGCCTTGCCAGTGTGCACCTATGCTTACGTTTTTCAAAATATATGGATGTGCACAGCCTAATTGATTTTTGAAGTCTATTTGAGGAATGGCAGCCTCATTGGCTTGCTGCACTCCGCCTACCTCTTTTAAACCAGTGCAGGGTAATTCAGTAGCAAGTTCCTATCACTCTCTGAGATGTTGTAGTCTAAATGGACTCCTAGTGAGGTAACATGTTAGTGTTAGGGACTCACCTGTACTGGGATCCCCCTGACGCTATTGGGAGGTGAGCTTAAACAGTTTTTGATCAAAAACTGCGAACTAAGAACCCCAGGTTTTCATATTTTCCTTAGCAGTAATGCATTTCCAAAATTCCTATATACCTTGATGTTTTTTTTTTTACATTCTACATATTCACACATTGCAGATTTGTTGCAGATATTTGAAAACATTTTTGTTTTCACTCACTCAGGCAAAATAGTAAAAAAAAAAACACAATAATCTAAATCCATAGTAGAACAGCTTTTTTCCAGATTATACTACATGTTACACAAATTTTACTGTGAGCAAAGGATCACTCAAGAAAGCCACATATAAGCATATGTGTAAATACATGTGGATCTACTAACAGATTTTTCAGGGTACATGTGAAAAAAAATCTTCATCATGTATTTGTATCCCTAAATAAGCAAGTTACGTCTGCTCTATGTGCTGTAGCTGTACATCCCAGGTATTTCACCTACAGACACAATAGCTTCCAGTTTCTTTCAAACCTCGGATGGAAAAGTCTGACGTGTTTTCAATGTGGTTTCCTCGGCAGAAATCTGAAGCGGCATCTTAGATTTTTGCCAGGGATTTTCACCTCTAATTCTGACACGGGTTAACTGAATTGCAATGGGGCTAGCCCCCACCCCTCCATCCCTGAGCGTTGTCTGATGAGGATCCGCTCAATAGAATGAGATCTGTGGTATGGAAAATCAGTGGACTGGCCATTCAAATTAATGGCCATCGGTTTGCGCAAGGAAATCAACACGGAATCTGCATTGAAATCCTCGTTAAAATCCATTGTGTGAACATACCCTAAGGAAGATCACAACTACTGAGAAGGTACAGTAGCAAGTGCAGAGTAGAGTGAGCGTTTCTCCAGCTTGGTGTGATGTGAATGATTTCCTTCATGAATCGCCAAACCACAACTGTTCCATGCCATCATTTTTTCTTCATGGCAAAACAACAACAATCTCTGTGGTCTAAAATGATGTAAACTGATATGCTCAGCATTTTTCTGTCTCTTGTTCCCTTGTATGGGCATTACTATGTGATTACATGACCAGCTCGAAACTAACATATAGTGTAGCTGACAGTAAGTTAAAATTTAAGGAATATATTCAAATATAGGGTCTGTTACGACATTAAAATATCTTATTATACTTTTTCTTTTAGTTTTTTGCATTTGTAACATAGATAGAGGGCATTGCTAAACAAAAAAAAATACATGCAATACATGCAGAAGCAATGGCACATTGCAATCCCTTGATAATGTTCTGTTCATGCAGCATTTCATTGAGATAATTGTAGTACTTTGTACACACAACATTCTGTGCTATGAACTCAACACTCGGCTTTTAATAAATAGCTTCATTTTGTGCACACTGTGTAGCACCCTAAAGTTTTTTCTCCATCAGTGACATCTCGTGATGTGTACATTGTGTAGTAATCTGTTTTTTTTCCATCAATGACATCTTGTGATGTGTACACTGTGTAGTACTCCATATTTTTTTTTATCACTGTCATATTGTGATGGGTACACTGTGTAGTGATCTATGTTTTTTTTATCCATTAGTAACATTTTGTTATTTGTACACTGTGTAGTACTGTATGATTTTTTCTATCAGTGACATGGACAAAATAAACTTACTAAATAATATTGTTATTGGATCCAAAAATAGGGGTCCTTACTGACATATTATTACAAATAATAGTTAACAATACCTACAAGGGCCATATACAATATTAGGGCAACATCTACGAATTTGCATGCAGTATTTTTTTGAGTATATTGCACCAAAAACTGCCGGCACATTGTTCTATAGAGGTCAGAACACATTTTAATGTGCCTAGAATGCGCCAAAGTTTGTTGCAAAACTGCAATAACAAAGTTTGGCACATTATACTCTATGCGGCAAAATGTTTGGAGCATAACACTTTCATTCATACTGGCATATTATACACTCCTCTATATCGATTTAGAAATGGCGTGTCAGCACCAAGTTAAAAAAATGGTGCATACGAATTCATAGCTGTCGCACTTAGTATTTTACTACTATATACAGACATATTGGCAATGCACTTGCAATTTTTGCATGTTACAGTAGAGGATGAGGTCATAGTGGCTGCCACCTTATAATTAGGGTTTTAGTAACTAAAGAGCAGTTGTCATTATCTTATACCCAATCATGCCCAATCTATAACAACGGATGCATGTCTTGATGTTGCTACAGCAAAACAGAAAAAAATCCACTATCTCGGTTATTACGTTTGCAAATTTTCTGTATTCTGATTTAGTAATATTTGACATTTTGTTATGCTTTAGATGAAAATGTTCTTCCACTAATAATGAAAAAGCACCAAAACTATAAGTATTATTATTAGTTGCCAGCTAAATGGATTTGAATAGTTGTATTTGTAGATAAAACAGCAAAATATTATTATTAGAATAAGTTGATATATTAGCCTGAAAAAAGAGAGCAAATTGTGGGGAAAGTTAAAGGGGAAACCCCGTGACATAACTTTTGCTACCCTCTCTATGGGGAAGCATGAGCTACTGACAGACATGTTGTTTTGAGTGGTCTGTCACTTATTCCCCTCCCCCCGGGTTATTGACAGTTTTCTACTTATTCATAGTAATAGGTAGAATAAGTAAATAGTGGGCAGGACTAGCGGTGGGTCGGCAGAGCTAGCAGGCGCTTATGAATAAGGTGGGCTGCACACTGCCTGATTCGAATATCAAATGCTCTAAGACTGCTGTATCTTACAGAATAAGTGACAGGCTGCTGGAAACAGCATGTCTGCTGGTAACTTATGCTGCCCACAGCAAGGACAACAATAGCTACAAGGGGTGTTCAATAACATTTCAGTATCTGCATATTCTGCTTACTTTGCAGTAAATTTTTTCATGGTTCCAGGTAGAGGCACTCTCTGAGGGTATAAATGTCATTTCAGGCTTGTTTTGATCATTAGTGTTTTGCAAATTTCTTTTAACACCAGCCGTTATGAGTGATCATAGTAAGTTGAAGAAACTTAAAGGGGTTGTCTCACTACAAGGATTGCTTTTTATGTTTAAAAATCCTTTCAAAACAAGTCACTCTGCAATATGTGTCCATTACCAGGGCCTACCTATTCTGAGATATTTCCCTTTTATGGGGTGCATCAGCTCCTCAGGTCACTATAGCTACAGACCTGTTTGAATCTTCCTGATAATTTTGCCAGCACTGGTTGCTATAGCTACAGACCTGGCTTCTACTGCAGCCTAGTGGGAAACCAGTAAACAACGCCCCTGAATTCAAAATGAAACCAAGAAAACAGGACTGAGGTAAGATGAATCAAATTTATTTTTACAAAAAAAAAAAAAGATGAATCAATGTAGTGAGACAACCCCTTTAAGCATTGTGCAGTAATAACAGTCTTAACAAAACAACGAAAAAGTAAAAAAAATCATACATGGAGAGCTGGTTGCTGTTTATCAAGAAGCTGCTGCTTCAATATCCACTATTCAAAATAGGTCTAGTGATTTTAAGGTAGGCAGGGAGAGCAATGAAGAGATCCCTCGTTCGGGACAATTAAAATTAAAATGGCTACAGACAAAATGGTTGAAAAAAAAAAAGAGAAGGAAGTTGCCCGAATTCAAGTGTGAAAGTTAGCAGAAATGAATCCAATATCAGCAGGTACCATACACCTCATCCTTCATGATTGACTTAATTTGTCCAGTGATTGATGGGTGAATGACTCAGAAATGAATTTGAGGGGATTGTTGTAAAGTTTTTAGAGCTGTGTGGTGATGATCTGCCAATTATTATTGATCAAATTGTGATATGGATGGAACTTGTCAAATAGTCTAAAAAAATGGGAATCTAACAAGAGAAGAAAGACTGACTTTTAATAACTATATTTACTATTTTGCCATAGGCAACCTTAAACTCTATCAGTTCTCAATCTATAAAGCACTAAAACTTATCTTTTATTATATATATAAAACACTTAACCTCAATACACACTATTTAAAAAAACCTCTCAATCTGATGGGCATGAAACATATAAGGTTTCCTTGTGAGACCCTCTGCAGCGGGGAACACGTAGAAAAGGTGTTACCCGCTGCAGAGGGTCTCACAAGGAAACCTTATATGTTTCATGCCCATCATATTAGGGATGACTGCCCAAGTAAGATGTTTTGGATTCCTGTTTGGAGTTAGCAAATCACTGTATATAAAGGGTTTCCCTGCCAAAAGGTGGTGTTCCACCAGACTTGATAATAGAAAAGGAGTTACTCCTTCACAATTAGAAAGGGACAAATTGAGAGGTTAGAAATCAGGTTTTTAAAAATTTTTGTGTTATTGAGGTTAAGTGTTATATATATAATAAAAGTTAAGTTTTAGTGCTTTATAGATTGAGAACTGATAGAGTTTAAGTTTTACTATGGCAAAATAGTAAATATGGATGGAACTTGGGTGCATCATTATAACTTAAAAAGCAACATGAATCACTGCAGTGGGTCAAAAAAAGGAACAACCCTGCCAAAGAAGTTCAAAATCACCCAATCATCTGGAAAGCTATTAGCCACATTTTTTGGGACTGCAAATAAATGTTACTAAATGAATGTACAGAAAAAAGTTTAACTATCAGTGATTATGAGATGCTACTATAGAGAAAAGGCAAGGAAAATTGACTAGAGGAGTACAGTTACGCCATGACAACACGCTTATGGACACAGGCTAAAATGCTGGGGCTGACTATGGATTCTAGGAAATGAATCGTCCATCCTACAGTCTGGAATTAGCCCCCAGTGATTGCTACCTGTTCCCTAATTTAAAAAAAGGAAATAAAAAAGGAATAGAAAAGGTAATTTCTAGATGTAATAAATGTCTGGATGTTAAGAGTGATTATATAGAAAAATCTAAATGTAAACCATTTCATAATTTCATTGCTTCATATAAATGACGATAATGTGCAGGTTCTGAACATTACAATCAATGTTTTATGTTGTTTGTTTCCTACATTGGCAGATTTCCATGGAAAAGTTCTGGATTGACAGTTTGGAAAAAAAAAAGAATAAATAGTTCAAGGTTTCTATTGATAGTTATTCCATATGTATGTTCTAATATAGAAAAATATCAATGTCTGGACTTCTGACACAGCCGATGTTACTCTTGGCCGTTTAGTGTTTTCATAACAGATTAATAGCCCGCAATATATTTCTGGTCCAGTGTGTGCCTGTGGTTTACCCTTGATCACGTCATCACATATGATATTCATCTTTCTAAAGCAAGTGCTTCATGTATTATTATGTAGTTGAGGAGAGGGCATAATTGCTATGATTGTTAATTAAATGCCCAACTAAATGCAATCTCCAGAAAACTGATGATTAATAAAGCTTGTTTTCTAATGTCTACTCACTTCTTTACTTTCTATCAGTGTATAGGGAAGGGCCGGCTTATTTATTATGATATAAATTTACAGCAAAGAAAGCCTTGCATACAGCAAGACACCTGCAACCAAATACTCCACATATAAAAAAAGAACATATGCGGCTTCATTCCCATAGCCAGTCACCTCTATGCTTCTAAATAACCAAGAGGACTGCAAAGATCATGTATAGTTTGTTAACTAGATCCGATCAAAACAGTGACTATATATAGTGTGAGAGACAGTGTAATCAAATATATATCAGTACTAAAGCCAGAATATAAGTATGCTCATTTATTTCTTAAAACTTCCCATGGGATTTTTGGTGTGGATGTTTTCTCCCCTGTGTCACTGAAACCATGGCATTTCCAATTATTCATATAAGAAATTGTTCCAAAACATCCACTGCAGGGAACTGTTGCTCATGAGCTTGGGACTTAATAGAAAGCACAAGATTATGATTTTTACAGCTCTAAATTTTATGTTGTACATATACAGTATATACACTGTAAAGATATATATGTATACATACATATATACAAACACATAAATAAATATATATATATATATTTTCACACTGTGATGCTTCACTCACGTTCAGCCGCCATCTTGAGTCGTTCCAGAGGGTATTCTGCTCTTGGACCGCCGTCTTTTGGTAGAATGGTTGGCACTTTAACACAGGGCACTTGGACACCGGGTTTCTTTAAGTCTGGTCTCCACCAGTTTTATTCCTTCAGCACAGCACACAGTGTACAGAGATAAATGAAACAAAACCCTGGCCGTCTGGCTGCTTACTACACATGTAGCTTTCCTGTCTATATAGAGTCTGGACCTAGTGTCCACTCAGAACAGTCCGTTCTACCAGCCACCTGCTAGCTTCAAGCCTCTGGGCTAAGAGCCTCTCCTCAGCTCTTCGCCGCTCCACTTCAAGGAAGCGAACCACACCACCTGTACACCTGAAGGCCTAGGCCCTTTATAGGAAACCCGAGACCTTTCCAAATCCTGGGCTGGACCATGGGGAGTAGATGCCCGCCCGACACATTGTCCACTCCCAATAAGAGCCGACCCAGGAATGGCTGAAAAGCCAAACTAACAATATACCGTTGCCAACCGCTTAGTGTGGCTGACAACGCATACGGCTGGCTCTTATCTCACCAAGGCCACGTATGCTTGGTGGCATGTTGCATAAACCACTCTGGCATGACTCCACCTAGTGGCAGAAACAGGCAACTACCTGTAGTCGCTCTGCCACAACACAACATCCTATATAAAATATAATATTATATTTATATATATATATAACTTTTATATATATATATATATATATATATATATATATATATATATATATATATATATGTGACGTGAACAGCCTAGCCCGCCGGCCCACTGGAGGGACGACGGCCTGACTTGGGGTGTATCTCGACATTGCGCCACCCTCTAGGGGGTGCACAAGGTCAGCCAGATACGGTTCCACTGTTAACCCTTGCCCACGCTGGCACAGGGAGACCAACAATGCTGCCACCAGTTCTCTCGTTTAGTTATAAGACCGGTCTGTTACCGACTTATAGCAGGGCAGGAAACCAACCCTTGGGTAGCTATATACTATAGACCGGAGGATTAGGCGTGTGAGGCGATGATCAAGACAGACTAACTCAGATTAAAGTTTATAGATTTAATTAGCCTTGAAGGGCACACTAGACAGGAATATATACAGAATGATAATAATATACAGGTAAGAGAAGGTGCAAATAAATTATGGTTACGGGGACAAAAGGAGTTAAAGTAGCAAGTTCCTTTGTTGTTTGGTGCTCGCTCGATAGGGGCATATGTAAAGGAATTCTACATCACACCCCCCCCCCTTTTTGAGGGCGCTGGGGGGCGCACCTCCCCGGTCTCCCCCGGCGCCCACCTCCCCTTCTCTTGTTGGGACAGCCCTGGCGTTGCCGTGGCCCCGGCCCCCTCCGGGGGCAAAGACGAATTGTTCTGGAAACGACAGGCTCCAGCTTGCAACCCCCCGGGTTTCCCCGGGACCGGGGTAGCCCCAGGGGGTTTTGGTCTGTCTCCAAATAAAATGCCCCCCGTATAGATGGGCTGCAGCCGTGAAAGGGCCCCAACTATCGCCGGGCTTTTTTTTCCAGGGTGGAATAGGCCACCCCCTGGGCAAAAGGTTTCCGGTCGGGTACAAAAGGGGATGTTCCTGTCCCCGTTGGTTCCACTTGGCTGAGCACTGCCCAGGCCCAAATCACTAGGTCGGTTTGTATAAAAACTGCCGGGTAAAAGCGGCGGCTTTAGAAAGGGGAAAGCTTCGGGTTTGAGGTTTGGGAGGGCTCGCAGTCTTTTGCCCAAATACTGCGGGGGGCAACCTCTTCCTGGGGGAGGTCTGTCAGGGGCTTTGCCAGGCTACTATAGGGGGTGGAACAAACCTCCTATAGTACCCACCGGTGCCCGGAAGGACATCCCTGCTTTTTGGTCCTGGGGGTGGGCCGGGATGCGATGGCACCCACTTTTCCGGGCTTGCTTCAAGGCCCCCCCCCCCTACCCGGTCCCCCAGGTAGTGGACCTCACTCATGCCCACTGGCACTTTTCCGGCTTGATGGTAAAGCCTGCCTGGCGGATTGTCCAAGCACCGCGTAGGTCTGGAGGTGGTCCCCCCAGGTGGGACTGAAAACGGCTATGTCATCCAGGTACGCAGCCCGTACCCTTCAAAGTTTAAGCAGGTGTTCCCCATCCGCTGAAAAGGGGCAGGGGCATTCTTCATGCGAAGGCATGAAAGTGGACTGTACAGCCCAAATGGGGGATAAAGGCAGAGCGTTCCCTTCCCTCCCGGGTCAGGGAATCTCCCAAATATCCCCGGCTCAATCAAAAATGGTCGGTACTTGGCCCGGCCAACTGGTCGGCAGTAAATCGATGCGTGGCATCGGGTACGCGTCGGTGACCGTGACAGCTTTGAGCCCCCTTAGTCCCGCAGA
Source organism: Phyllomedusa bahiana (assembly GCA_025379985.1). NCBI lineage: Eukaryota > Metazoa > Chordata > Amphibia > Anura > Hylidae > Phyllomedusa > Phyllomedusa bahiana. The sequence continues at coordinate 157,088 of JAODAL010004278.1, forward strand.
ATGGGTGGTCGATCCTTTTTGGGGGGTGGGGACTACAGGCGGGCCCAGGCATGTTGGACGCCTGGTGACCCCCAGCTTCAGCATTCGTAATTCCTCACGCATGTGTGCTGCACTTGGGGGGGAGATCCGATTGCTGAACCCCGGATTGGGGGGGGTGATCCCCGGTGCCACGTGATGGAGGTGATCCGCCCTTTCCCGGGCACTTTAGTGAACAAGCCCCCGGGAAAGGGGTGGAGGGTTGCCAACACTGGGGCCGTTGGTCCCCAGGTGCGTCCACAAATCTCCACATCCTCTATGGACCCACCCGCCCTGACCGGGGAAAACATTCCAAAGGTTTCCGTCCCACTTTCCTGGGAGGTTGCACACGGGAAGGGACAGCCTCCGTCGATCGCCCTTTATCATGTTTACGTGGAAGGCCCTTCCCCCTTCCCCCGGGCATGGCCAGGGTGACCGGTACGTGACTGGTTTAGTTGCTGGGCACGAATATGGGCCTTCCCAGGCTCCCGAAGCTTGTCCTGTGGTTAGGGGGCCAGGACCCCCATTTTGACCCACCTGGTAGTTCCCCTCACAAGGTTCTGGTCGTACCACTGCTTCTGGTCGGCCCGGGCCCTTTTATATTTGTGACTGCGCGTCAAGGCCCGCATTTTGTCAGGAACGCACAACATACTCAATGACCGCCCTCCGGGTTGCCAACCCTTCCCAGGCCTCCTTCACCAAGCCAGGGGCCCCCCCCCCACTCGCCCATCAGGAGCTCGAGGGGGCAAAACCCGTTGAGGTTTGTGGAAACTTTCCCGGTATGCAAAGCAGGTTGGGAGGGCCCCTCCAACGCGCCGTGGGTGGACCAAATTTTAAGCATCTGCTTCGGGTGCCATTGAAACCCTTTTATACAGGCCATTTTCTGGGGTGGTGGGTGGCCCCCAATGTTGCCCTGTATCAGTTACACAAGGAAAACCATTAGCTGCGACATGAACTGGGTCCCCCCGGGCAGGGCATTTCCCGGGGGTTGTGTGTACTGTATAATTTAAAGTGTCCGCAGCCCTCCCGTGGCACCCAGGTTTGCTAAAGTTTTTTCAAAATGTTTTTGTGGCAGGGAAACATCGTTATACTTGGTTACATTGATTTTAACCTATTGGGGAAAGGGAAAGGGGGGCTTTTTTTTGGGTTTTTGTCCCCCCGCCCCACTCTCACAGGCTGTCTTTAAAAAGGGCAGCTTTCAGGTTGGTGTTTTTTTATTTTTTTTTTTTCTGAATAATGGAGTCGGTTTACCCAGTAAAAGGCCTGATTGCTGATTGGGGGGGTAAGTAGCTGGACTGCCCGATTTTGAGATTTACTTGAAATCGTGGGCAGCTTAAAAAATTTTATCCAAATTTGTGAACCCGGGGGTCTCAAAAATTTTTTCATGTTGATAGATAGCATAAATGTTTTTTAGGGATTTCCACGTATGTATTGCCCCTTTTTAGTGGGGTGCGCTGGCGGCGGGCTGTGTGTGTACATGTATAATTACTGTGTGCCGCCCCTGCCGTGGCACCAGGTTTTCATAAATTTTTTAGAAATGTTTTTGGTGCAGAAAAACTTTAAATTTGGTTGCATTGATTTTTAACCCCTTTTGGGAAAGGGAAAGGGGGGCTTCCATTTGGGTTTTTGTCCCCGCCCACTCTCCCGGTGTCATAAGAAGGGCAGCTTTCAGGTGGGTTTTTTTATTTTTTCCTCTGAATAAAGGAGTCGGTTGACCCAGTGAGAGGCCTGTTTGGGTCGATTGAGAGGTAAAGATAGCATAGGCTGCCCGATTTTGAGATCAGTTTAAAGCGTGGGCAGCTTTTAAAAATCTTTTTGATCAAAAATGGAACCGAGAGTCTCAAAGTTTTTTTTTTCTGATAGAAAAGCATAAATCTTTTTAAAAGGGATTTCCCCGTGGGTATTGCCCTTTTTCCAGTGGGGTGCCACTGGCGGGGCTGTGGGTGACAGATAATTAATTTTTTCCCGCCCCCCCAGGGGCCCCAGTTTGCATAAAGTTTTTTCAGAAAGTTTTTGTTGCAAGAAACATTCTTTAAATTTGGGTTTTTGTTTTAACCCCAAATTTTTGGAAGGGAA